>QVOA01004321.1:0-34663 GCA_014825685.1 Pseudomyrmex cubaensis | reverse complement strand
AGGAAAATTTATGTCTAAAGAAAAGGAATTTATTGTCGGCGCGTCTTGCGTTGCGAAAAAAAAGGGCCGTGGAGTCTCGGGACGTAACATTAAAACTTCATCGAAACAACTCTGTTTAATGCCACTGAAGAATTTAAGAAGATTCATCCTGGCATAAAAATTTATTTTTTTTTTAAATAACTAATCAAGTGTTGGGATTGTGTCACAAATATTACATATATAATAATTATAATATATTTTAATAAAATATAATATATATAATATATATTATATTTTAATAAAATATAATATGTATAATATATATTATATTTTAAATATAATATATATACGTCAGTTAATGTGTATATTATAAATATAATTATTAACATGTATATCGTTAATTATGACTAACAAGACTATAATTCCATCAATGTACACAACAATTGTGATGCGCGAAAAACAGTGCGTAGTCGTCAACCGCCGACTGACGGTCCTCCAGTGGAAGCACAACGCAGCCTGGACTATCTGGTGCTCGTCAGCCGACACCGACACCGTCGACGGTTTCCTATTGCTGAAGGAGTTCACCGCGAGCGAGACGCCGACGCTGGTGACGATGATCGAGAGCGCCGATCCGGCGAACGAGTGGACGCTATGTTGCGGCGCTCGTAATCATTACGAGCTGATTTCCGCGTCCGGAACCTCGCGAATTGTACACCTGGACGCGACGCCCAAACCGCATTTGGTCGCGGCGTTGGATCTCCGCGAGGACGAAGAACCGGAACTGTTACTCTGTTACAACAGTAGGTCGCGCACTGCTTTTTCTCTTAACACTTGTTTAATTAATTCTTTTTAATTTCGCAAGATCTGCTTCTTTTGTCTGTTGAATACACGCATTTAAACACGTTTCTCTCTTAGACACGTGTCACTTTCAAAAACTGGCGGAAGAGACCACTGCATCGGCCGAGTTTGACTTCAATTGGAATTCGATGCCGACAGTAGTAGGTGCGACAATTAAAAATCTTTCAATAATAATAAAGCAAATTATATTCCGATCGCGCATTAGCTTGAACATATTAGTTCGACGTCTTCCTTGAGAGAAACTTTGCTTGTTTATTTGTGACAGCATGTGCCTTTCCATACGTGATCGCCTTCACTAACGACACGATGGAGATTCGACTGATAATAAACGGCAATTTGGTCCACACCATCACCATGCCCAATCTGAGCTTGATCACATCGAAGAGAGACGTCTTTTTCGCGACCACGGCTCCGGAATTTTTCCCGGGAAAATGCGAGCGAATACGTCTGGACTCGAAACCTCCCGAGGAGATACCATGCAGTCCGCCACCTCTTGCGCAAACTTCGTCTTCCTCTCGATCGAGCTTTCAAAGTAACGTGTTCTCTGACTTTTTCACGCCTATGCAAACGTCGAAACGTCCCTTTCGATCGCTCACGTCAAATATTTATCGCTAATCATTTTTAAACATCCGCCGTATTTTCAAGCAAGAATCTTCGTTTCGCAGACAGTCAGGCCGATTGGAAACCGATAAGAATTTATCGGATACCTCTGCAAACGCTCTCGAGAAACACAACGTCCAACTGCAGTCAAAGAAGATGCCCGAGTCCGGTGGAACCGGAAATCGTATCTGCACCACCGACCGCCAGCGACAGAACGTTTCTCAGCGTCGAAACACCTCGCGCGAGCAGATCCTGCAGCAGCAGTCCTACGCCCACACCGACCACAAATATGCCGTCGCCATGTAGAAAATAGGCGTGTAGGATAAATAGTTTCTTTGGCGATCGCGAATTCACTTTTTCAAATCATTAGCCCGTGATCTGGAGATCGTGATCGTGAGAACAAACAACCGACCGCACGTACCTGATTCACGTCCTCACGTACAAGAAAAACAAATTGTGGAAATCTCTTATGTCATTGTTATAAGCTGTTAGCGCGCGTTCGCGCGTGATACCGTGCACTTTGAATGCAAACGCGACGCGGCACAGATTACATATTTAACTAGACACTTCAATGAGACAGACATACATTAATGCCTTAATTACGGGCGCTTGTAGCGTAAATATTGTTACGTTTCGATTTTTTAGAGAGGTTTTAATTATTGATTTATTTTTAAATAATTGCTTATAACATAAACTGATTGTTTATAATATAACTGTGTATTTTCTAAAGTTCCGAGTTTCGTGAAGATCTCTCTCATCAAAAACCAAGAAACTTATTTAAAAGATCAAACTGCGATTTCCCTTCGCGTAGTCCGTAATTAAGGATTTAATGACGTCACAAGAAAACGACGTTACACTCTTTGCTTCTGGATTTTTTAAACTGATATTGCATATTGTGTGGTTCCTCATTGTTTGGAAATCAAAAAAAATAATAATAATAATAAAATTTACGCTATTATAATTGTAATATAATCAACGCAGAAAAATGAGAATTCTGACGCGTGATCGGACACCGCGACTCAAATTTTAAACGCACCTATATATAAATATATATATATATATAATATGTATATGATACGGGCATTTTTTGAGATGCGTGTTGGCTTGCGATGAATCACACAATTCTTCGAATACAAAGAGGGAGTATGCGAGGAATGTTGTCGGAGGCGATCGCATGTGCCGATCGATTTCCGAGGATCAAGATTGTTGGCTGCGCCGCCGCGTATCTCCAGGAAGACTTACTTTTATTTAGAAAGTATACATTTCGAAAATGTGAATGAATACACGATGTATATGCGTCAGTATATATATATATACATATATATACACATATACATATATATATATATATATATGTATGTATTATATATATATAAAAAATGTACACGATAACAAAAATAAAATATATGTTACCGTTACATTTCCAACAAGAGGGTAAGTATTTTTTTCACTCCTTTATTTCTTTCGTTTTCATTTTTCCTTTATTATCAATCGCTTTATTATCAATCACAGTAAGATGTTAGATAATACGAGTGTGTTCTATAAATATATCCACCTGTTTTATATATATATATATATCTTTTGTTTCGCACAAATGCACGTTGCGCTACTCTATCAGTAAATTGAATTATTACTTTTCTTAAAATAAGTTTCATGGAATAAGTTTCAACGCGTTGATTTGTCATTGTCGTATTCAGATCCGATAACGATAAGAGATTTGCTTGGAAACGCATACATCCTTGTTAGATTTCTTGAAATCCACGATAATGTAAACTTATAAAAACAAAACAAAAAAAAAACAAGATTCGTTGTACTGAATGATCTTTACTTATTGTGTCTGATTATACGTAAGATTTTTTTCACGGTTTTTATAAGTTTACGCCAAGGAAAAGAATTTATAATCTCGATTTCCCGCCACGACAATCGCGGCCAAACTCGAATCGTGACACAAGTTTTGTGCCTGACATTGCGTTTCACGTTGCAAATCTGTCAAAAATATATTTGCCTGATACAAATGATAAAACATTACATGTCATTCTTCTTGACAAAGAGCAAATTCTTTTACAGAGTGAAAAACATGCCTCCCGAATCAATTAACTCATTGTTCTCGCAAACCTGCGTTTAAATGTTAAAATGGATTTTTTTAATATATATAACAGAGAGCTTGTGTATATGTAATGTATATAATACATAAGAGTATATTATACTTCTCTCAAGTCCTACGATTATTGAAAAACGATACGAAACAATTTTCATCCTAAAGAGAGTTGCGTTATCGTTTATCGTGAACGCGATAAACGAGGCATTAGAGTTAATCGCGAACGTGTGGGACGCGTTATCACGCAAAACTTTCCATTTTCAAGCGATTGCTATTACGCGGAACGTATACACGTAACTCGACATTCCAACGCGGGAAGGCTCTCCGCGCGCAACCAGTCGAACGCCATATCGAACGGGGCGAACGCCGCGAGGAGCCTCGGTCGAGGCTCGTTGCGTTCGAAGCGACCGTCGGCGGTGTCGCCATCGCGCGCCGTTGTACTGTACTATTCACGTCGACTTTGCGGCAGCACGGTCACCGTAAGTTGAAGAGAGAGAGAGAGGACACGTTACGACAGAGCGAGCGAGACGAAGATGCAGGTATGAGGGCCACACACGGAAGGTTGTCGCGGAGAGAAAGAGAAAGAAAGAAAAAGAAAGAGAGCGAGACGAGACGGGAGGAGGGAGAGAGAGAGAGAGAAGAGAAAAGAGAGACAGTTGAGCGCGAACTCGTGGTGTGCGGAGGTGCCACTGCCAGCGGAGACGGAGGTGGCCCGTGTCCGTAGCTACCCGTGACCGCCCGTGGCTCGTGTTGTAACTCGTCGCTGTTGTAACGTGACGCGAAAGGTGCGTGCACGCGTCCCGAGTTTATTCGCCCGTTACCTCGTTGTCGAGAGCCCGCGGCCCGACACCGCGCGCGTCCACCGGGAGCAGCAGCGTGAGGTGCCCTCCGCCGCCGCCGCCGTCATCGTCGTCGTCGTCGTCGTCGTCTCTCTTCCTCGCTCTCCTCTCTTTCCTCGTTTGCTCTCTGTTTCTCGTTTCTTTTCTCGCGCTCTCGCTCCTTCTCTCTCTCTCCCGTGGCACGCGAGTGCGATCGGTGCAGCAGTGTGCTTAAGCCAGTGCGACGTGCGACGTTCTCACTCGCGGATCTCGCGCTACGGATTGCTCCGCGCTGTGCTCGCGCGATATGATAGGTGTCCCGACACGGTGCCGCGCGCACGTCATCATTGCGAAAAGACTGTCAGGAGTGCCTTAACTAACAAAAACTTCTCCGTAACCCGCCTCGGTTACGACACGACTATCGTTTACCGTTAATGTCACAGCGAGGACCTCGCGTGGAGAAAGTGAGAGAGGCGCCGCGGCGCCCCTCGCGACAATAAGGTAAGGACATAAGGATATATACTTTTGCCCCCCGGTGTAAACGACGGTAGCATGCAACAATCGGGTAATCCTGATCGAGAAACGCGAAAGCAGTGCAACGGAGGTTATGTTACCCGATGACCCCTCGACTCCGTTCTCGCGTCTTCTCGCCTGTTCCTCTCCTTCCCCTTCTCCCAACCCTCTCCTGTGTGTGTGTCCTTCCCCTCCCCCAGCCTAGCCCTCCTAGCGCTCTCTTTCTCTTCGCGTCCTTCTCGCTCTCCTCCCTTCTCCTCTCTCTTTCTCCTCTCGCGTATGTACTTTGTTCTCTCTTCTCGCTCTCTCTTTTGCATTCTTTTTCGCGTAGACGTCACAGCGGAGACGCGCGATGTGTTATCCCCCCAAAAACAATTAAAAAAAAATAAAAGTTTCGAGATTCGCGATTCGCACACCTGGTGCAGCGGATTTGTCCGCTGCACCGGACCGTGCACATTCGATTACGTTCTTTTCTATTTCCCCACGACAGTTGGAGTCGAGTTCTGGTTACGTGTGGAGGACGTACGTGTGTATATCTAGTTTACACGTCTACGTACGTCTATGCGACAGTCGGTTTCGTAATCTTTCGATATGAGTTTCACACGAACTGTCAGCTGTCAGCCGCCATAGTGTTGTGCCACCTGTCTGAAAACTGAATGCGCGCGTGCGTGCTTGCTGTCTCTCTCTTAGCTCTTCTCTCTCTCTCTCTTTCTCTCTTATTCAAATTTTTCATGTAGTTTTGTACCATTGATATATTTTGTCATGTGACATAACATTGTGTGCACTATTTTACTTGACGCACTTAAGGGGATTTATCTCGTGGCGCTGAATAAATAGTACTTTATCTCTCTCTCTTTCTCTCTCTCTCTCTCTCTCTCTCTCTCTTTCATTCTTTTTTCGTCTCTTTTTGCTCTTCTCTACATTGCACATACGTTTGCCTTCTCAGTATTTTTTCGCTCTTGAAACGTCAAATCGACTTCACCGAGTGAAGCTCTTCACGTTTGGATCGTCTAGGTTAGAGCGTCGTGGATTTCCTTCGAGAAAGGCCACGCGATCAGAAACAATTGGAGCGCGCTAGGCTGACGAGTAGAGAGAAGGCTTGTTGATATTTCGGCGCGCAAGCTTTCTGGCATGACAGCGCGACCGGCCTTGAGCCCCTCCTTCTTCCACGTGATCCCCCCCCTCCTCTTTCTTCCTCTCTACTGTCTTCGTTTGTGTATCCCTACTATAGGCACTGCACGATACTACTGTGACGATACTCTATGGACCAGTGACGCTCAACACTGGCCAGAACACTGTGTTGGTCTCATTAAGATTTTCTCTCGAAACTTCTCGCTTCTCTCTTTCTTACCTTCGCTTCAGACCGTGACACAAACTCCATCATCTTGATTTTATTCCTCTCCCCTCCCCCACAAAAAAAAGATTTGTGGCAATCCTCCAAAATTTTATTATCAAAGAAATCTCACGACGCAACTTTAGAAACATGTAAACCTAATCATTATGTAATCAGGTTTTATTTTCACGAGAGTATTTTTTGAAGATGTGAGAGAGAAGGAAAAATTAGAAATTTTTATGTGTCCACTGATAATTGCTCGAAATCATTTATTTCTTGAAAGTTAAGCAAAAATTAATTTCTTAAAGCGCAGCAATCTGAGCAAAAGCTGAGTTTAGAGTAAAAGTTGCTAAATACACGCAGTAGAAGAGAACTACGAGAATAAAATTGATCAAAATTGAGATAATAAATAATTTTAGAGCCGAGGTTACGATCCTCGCCGCAAAATTGTGGAAACTCACACGTTTCAGCGGTTAAACTTGCGGACAACTTTGCGCCCTGATAGAAAATCAGTGAGAAACTCAGCTTTTGCTAGTCTACAGAGTATGATTTGGAACGTTGGTCCAAAGAGTCTAGAGGTGTTAAAATTTGAAAGATTTCACGAAGAAGAGAAGCGGAGATGAATCATGAAGAAATGATTCCAAACGTTTCTGCTGGAAATCGCGATCGAAAGTCGATTTCATGAATGATACATTCTCGAGATCCGTAAGATTTACGGAGATTAAGAAGGGAAAAGCTCTTACCTCGACGAGGCATCACTGCTCTTTACAAACCGCGAGTCCCGCTCCGTTCCCTTTCGTTCTCTCTTCACTCCCTCTTTCTCTCTATCTCTTTTTTCTCTCTCTCTTTTTCTCCTTGGATCCCGAACCCAATCTCGTCTCATCTCGACGCGTCTTGTTCGGAGCGCGCTCAGGTCCTCCTCTTCTCCTTTCTCTCGCGCGCGCACGCGGACGCGCGAAATCGCCGCCGAATCGCCGTCGAGCGGGCGTTTCTCAAGGTAGAAAAGTAAGTGACCGAGAGCAAACCAGAAGAAATCGTGAACGTGTTAAAGCCGCTGCTTGGGAGCCTGGCCGGAGTTCGGCGGCGATTGAAGGAGCCATCGCGCGGAGAGCGGAGGAGATCGGGGGTGAGAGAGGACGGGGAGAGGTAGGGCGAGAAAATCGCTTGTTTCGTTCTTGCTCGCTCGCTCGCTCGCTCGCTCGCTCGTCGAAGCGGCGGAGAGAAAATGAAACGGGAACGAATGAACGGACGGGCGTTAGCCTGTAGCGGTATACGAACGTGCGCACGCCAGAGCGATCGCGACAATAGTATCGGGTACCATTTGCGGGTCGCGGCCGAGGCGACACGACGCTTCATGAACGCGCTTGGCTGTTTTCTCTCTTTCTTTCTCTCCGTCTCCCGTCTCGGATGTGCCGAGATCGAGCACTCCACCTTGATGACTCCACCTACATCATACGGTAGAACACTCCGTATGTCGTGCCTTGCCTTTCGCTTCGCTGTATATACGGGGTGTCCCAGAATTGTCCGAAACAACATCAAGAAAATTAAACGTAGCGTTAGCACTGACGAGTTTCTTGCATCTGATTTTTTCCTTTGAGAAAAATTTAAAATAGTACACGAGTCTCTTATTTTAAAAATTACCGTGCGTTTATGTAATCACGACTGTAAGAAACACTCTTCTGTTCACTTGTGAAAATGAGTCATTCGCGGTCTGTCATCATGGTAATTATTGGTTGTTCTGCTTGTTTATACTGTCATACGAGTTTAAAACCTACGTGCGGCACTTCTCCTGTTTTTTTTTTTTTTTTCAGTAATTGAGTAAAGTTTCATAAAAAAAACTAATGTTAATCATCACGCGGAAATATACAACACATGATCGTCCGCATCGATGCGTCGTCGATGTTTTTCTTTTACATTCGTTTCCTTTCCGGATGGACAGAGATTTTGCAATTGTCTAAACTCTAAACTCTCACGTCGATTCAGCCCTTCGGTCGCGAGTTATCGCGTTTCGCCGCGGCAGGATGAGACGCGCTTAACGTCCTTCAGCAGGAAAAAGAACGCGCGTCTGATTAGATTAAACGCGCTCTACAACACAACTTGCGCCTCTCTCGCGTTTTGCATCTGTACATGTTACATGTTACATGAATATGCGCGCGCGCGAGATTTGCGCGCCTCGCGAAACCACCACCACCGCGAGGCCAGTGCGAGTGAAACGGCGAAAGTTCGCTCATTGCACCCTCGTTTATGTGACCGCCGTTTTTTTCCTTACCGCTAGAATAATACGAAAGGTCACGGAACGCTTAGAAGAACTTTCTCTGCGTTTGTGTGGTTGGTCGTGTTAGACTCGCGTGCCAAGTAAAACTATATTTATCGCGCCGACACGCCGTGCGTTCTCTCCTTTTCCAAACTACGATTCGCACGAGGAATCGATTCGATTCGCTTATCCATTTAGGTGGAATGGAAATATTTCACAACGACAGATGCGAAATTTCACGATGCTCAGGTAACTTCTCAACGCGCGTCGTTCCTCTCGAACGGAGAACTTCCTTTTCCCGTCGTTCAGACATTGAAAAAATGTCTTTTATCGAAAAAATTAAATTTTTCTTGTTGAAAAACAAGAAAACGTATCAGAGACGTATAAGATTTGGTGTGAAGTAAGTTTTAAAGTAAGATTACGTTTTTTTTTCACAAGTGCAAAAAAAATGTGCGGCGAGGAAGAGCTTATGAATTCTTCGCTTAATTATTTCACGCATTTTCTAACGGAAAACTTCAGAATTTCTCATCCGATTTTCTTAAAGCATTGCGAGTGAAGAGCAAAAATCTTTTTTATCAGAAAAAAAAACACTAGATTGTTTCGAAAAAAACATTAGTCGCGGCAGCAATTTGTTTCAAAACAATTCTTTCTACGCCTCATCAAACGCGGAAAATGACGTAAGCTCTTAAACGTCGATTTATTGGTGTTGGTGATCATTACGATCGTCCACCAGTACCAGTCTCACGATGTAATACGCACACGTATTACGTTTTCCTGAGCAAAACTAAATAGCGATTACGCAGCCCGTCTACGAGCCTGCGTGAGCTTAAAAAAAAAAAAAAAAAAAAAGAAATCGGAGATACCTCTCGCACGCCCGCGCGCAACGAAAAATCACCTGCTTTATTAATAAGTCAGTTATCGGCAAATTACCGTCGTGCAACATTGTCTCGTGTCGGTGCGAATGTCCGTTCGAACAGCACCGAGATTGACGCTTCAATAATTCATAAATCCGCGGACACGTCTGTCAGTTAATCCGAGTTTTTTTGTGCCAAGATGACGTACACAGACGGCTTCTGTGCTCCCGGACATCCCTCGAGAGAGTTCAGTGGCGTGTGTGAGCAAAAGTTTACGGTGGTGACGGCAAAACGGCAGCGACGGCGACAACGGGTCTATCCGCGTTCGCGACCGTGTCTCTCTCTTTCTCTCTTTCTCTTCGGGTAATCGCTACTCCAGATTGCGCAAGCACCTTTGGCGCGATCTTATCGTGTCGGTTGCAGCGTACACCGCACATGCATGTATGTACGTGCACGCATTTATGCGCCTGTCGTGTGTATGTACGCGCTCATGTCCCCCATGGGCTGGTGTGCAAGCGCGTCGCCGGACACACACACATGTATAAAATATTACAATCTTTACGCTCGATGTGTGTGTGTGTGTGTGTGTGTGAACAAAAAAGAACAGCGTGAATATGTGAAGGGCGAAATGAGAGAAGAGAAACGAAGTATGTGCTGGAAACTCCTTGAAACAACGCGGATAGGCCTAGCGCAACTTATGAATATTGATGAACCCGACACACACCGGCCTGACCGCGCCTCGATCGCTCGTTTCCATTCGAGAACGATCATCTTCCTCTTCAATCCACTCACCGGTTCATTGCTTTTCGGCGAATAACCGCGGGCTGTCGTCCCCCCGCCTCATTCCACTTGTTTCTCGCCGTGGTAAAAATGTGATTGGTCTATTCTTTTTGTTTTTTTTTGTTACTTGCTATTTTATCTCATTAGACCGTATGCTTCGTATTCGGAGGAGAGAATCCATGTGTCTAAAATTTTCTTGAAAAGTAATCAAAGCAATCGAAAGATAAATGACTGCGTTCAGCAGAACAAGTTGTGGCAATCGATTGGCTTTTACTTTTTTTTTAGACAAATCAACGTCGACAATCCCAGCGTTCTGCTGAACGCGGCCGATTTGTTAGATCGATGTCATAATTGAACATTCGAGCAGAAAAGAGAAGATCGGAAGCTTGATCTCATTTCTGAATTCTTTGAGGGAGACATCGGATGAGAGACTTTCAAACGGTTAAACGATTAAGCGTATGTCTCTGTCACATGAGTATTTCTCCAGCATTTTCTTGTATAATGCGCGCGGTCAGTCTCGCGGTTTCACGTTTTAATGAATTTACGCTTCGGCGCGACGACGTAACGCGAGCGACCTTATTCTCCCGCACGATATCTCCAAGAGAGGAGGTAATATTAGACGAATGACGCGACACAATCCGCCGTATCGGCGTCCGTAAAGCGCTCTTCCCACGCGTGCTCATAGTTCGCGTGGAAAATGCTTTGAGCCAAGGCTCTCGCCCGGAATCACCTTTGCGTTGTAACGCAACGTCTGCTGAACACGCTCCTCCCGTATGTTCTCCGAGGCTCGATCATTTGCGAGAATGTCCGCGAAAAAAAAATTAAATGCCGAAATGATGTCGAATTTTTCTTTAACTTCCGGCGCGAAAAATGGATCTTGAAAAATTTAATTTAATCCGTGCGCGCGAGTCTCAAAAAGACAGAAGTTGCGACTCACTTCCCGATAATTGTCCAAGCAGCGTTTCTTGCTCGTACATGACGTTTCCTTCAAGAATGTGGATTTTCCTCCAACATTTTCCCTCGAATGCTTGATTACTGCGCGAGTGAGCGGTGTGTTTAAACGCTTCATCCTTCACTCTCCTTTTGATTGCTTATCTATTTCGTGCAACACTGTTAATACATAAGTAAAAAACAATTTGGTGCAAAACAAATTGTGTCATTATCGACACGCCAATGGGTAAAAGTGAGATAACTAATATGATAATATTATGTTGTCAACATAATATTATCGCAACAATGTCACGACCGTCTAAACGCAGCTTCAGATAGCAGAGCGGCCTTTTCACGCTTCGAGAACGGCCTTTAATCGTTTTATTAGTCATATCCAGATAGAAAAAAAAATTACTTACTTTGAAACGCCTAGCGAACGTACGTAATGAATTGATAGACAGACATATCTAACAGCATCCTAATTTTTTTTCTTCGAGAATAGAACAGCTGATTTATTTCTCTCGAAGACCGTTTTTTTTTTTTCGTTTCGTAATTTTTCATATCTCTTTCTCTCTTTCTCCCTTTCCCCCCAAGACAGGAATTATTTCTTACGTATTCGCAATTATACGGGATTACGCGATCATTTAAATTCCCACCGTGACGTTTAGCGCGGAGGGCGTTTATAAAAGTCTATTATACTGGCAGGAATATATTCGGACCAATATTTACATACACAGCAAATGTTTTATTGCTGGTCATATAACAACCAATTTCTTGCCAATCTAGCAAAGTTTTTTTTTGTGTGGCCATTTTAAGCAACACTATTTTTAAGATTATGTTCATCATCGTCTCGGCACGCTGTTTAATAAAGCTATACATCATCGCGCCGCGAAAATGCCCGAAAATAGATTTGAATTTTAATTGCTCGTTTTGTGCATGTATGAAAAAAATCTACAAATCCCCACAATCTAAGAGAAGAGCGCAGTAAAATCTGGATTTCTCCGAAGAGAAGTGTGAGATTTAACAGTTTTGCGCGTAGAAATAGCAGTAGCAACTATCGGAAATGTAAAATTGCAATCGTCAATCGAGTAAAACTAAGGTATTATAAGGTGCCAATCACCGCGTACGTTTTATTCTATGAAAAGGAAACGCGTGCTTTGCACAAGCGGCGCAAGGCGGTAGCCGCGTGATTGTGAACCGGTTTTCGATGCCACTCAAAAATGCTCCTCTCCGCGGTCGATAATAATTTTAATCGACACCCAGGCCAGACCGTCCGGCTGGGGCGCGGGGCTTGACTGGCTGTCCTTCTCGCGTGTACACACGCTCTCACGCTCGTGCGTGCATTCGCGAGAGAGATGTCGAAGATATGCGCCTGTGGCCGACCGGGGGCCCCCGCTTGACAAGGCACACTCTGGCCCGGGTGAAAGGAAAACGCGCCTACTACCTTCGGAGACAGAAGTAGAAGAATTCCGCGAGTGAAGGCCTCTCTCGTTGATGTGCACGAACAGAAGTTTGATTACACGCGGTGATTTTACGAAATAACGACCCCGCGGGCAACTTTGCAACAAAAAAAAAATCAAGGTGCAACTTGCAGCGCACCGTTAAAAAAGGAGAAAAAATTTTTTTATTTTCTCTTTAAAATTAGCAAAACAGTTACATCAGCTGTAAACATTAAAGTCTCTTGAAGTAGAATTTTACGGGTTGAATTTAAGTTTGATTTACGGATTCCTATAGCGTCAGCTTAATTCGATGCGCTCGCCCCGTTGTTTGTTTCTGCTTGCTGATTATTTTCTAAATGCGCGGAGGAACGAATGTACTTTTAACGCAATACTTTTCTTACACGTCGCTCCGCAATATACAGAGTTATAAAATGTTTGCAAAAGGTACGGGATAACATCGGTGTAATCGTGCTCTATCGCGATCGGCGTCTACTATCGCGTTAAAATACTCCGAGAAATAGAACAAGCCGCACACACACGTTACAGACGAGGAAAACCACTCTGGTTCGAGATACCGTTTTATTTCGTATGCAACGCACCGTGCTGAACTCGCACGATCAGCACTATTCCTCGCAATCGCCATTTAGAAGGAGATTATCCTCTTAATTAAAACGATGCTATCGGGGAAAATGTTGATGAAGAGAGAAAAAATCTTGAAAGAAGAAAAAACACCACGACAGGAAAATTATCTATTCGCAATTGAATTTAATCCAACGGTACAAATGAGAGAAAACGCTGTGTGTTAGAAACGTCGCGATAAAACGTGGCATTTAATATATTTGCGATGATAATGAAATTGTACGATTGACGCCCATTTTCGTGTGTTGAAAATCTTTCACGAGCGATGCCACAGCTTAAAATATTGCAACACGGCGTAACACTGAGCGCTATTATATTGTTTCGTTTTGTTGAATGCTCAGAGATTTGCAAGATTTAAATGTATCTTATTGAATGAACTTGCGAAACGAGAATAAAAAAGATCTGTGTAGAAATTATGCAACTTCTTTCTTTCTCACGTTACATAATTTTCTCTACATGTCAATGTGTTTTTTTTTTAATTCAAGATTTTATTAAGTTTAAAACATTTCTCTCACAAAATTCCACTGACTTTCTTCAGATTCAATGAAAAAGACAATATTTTTCTTTTGCAAAAAAAATACATATATATTAAAACTATATACATATATTAATTGCAACAGAAAAAAAAATCAGACGCGTTCAATGACTTCAGCCGCTGAAGTCGCTCGATAGTCCAAAAGGTCTGAGGCGCGCGAGGCAATCACGATTCCGGCATGTCAGCTCGTTGCACGCGAACGTTACACTTGGCCGGCGTGTTTCCTCATCGGGAACGAGGAGGTCTAACGTAACAGACACACACATACACATATATATACAATATATATATATGTACGTATACGTCGACATGCGGAGCGTCGCGTCTTTCACGGTCATTTCGCGGTGCTGCCGATCGGGGACTCTGTTCGCGACCCGCTTAAAATAGAGCCGCCGTATACTCGGTAGGTCGTCGATCCCTCTTCCGCGTCACCTGCCATACCGCTGCGCCTGCTGCAACTCGTGTCAAGACACCAGGAGCCGACGACGACGACGAGGCGCGCGCGCGCGCGTGCATCGGGCGCAACCACTGTCGCTCCGAGTTCGTCCGTCGATGTCAAGAAACGGCACCGATCGAACGGTCATTGACTAAAGGCTTCGACGGTAAATAACCTTACGCCCGTTACTATGTAGACGCGCGTCTTTATATATCGCGCTCTTCTTTTATACATATATACAATACTCGCGAGCCAAGAGGTTTTTGACAGGCGGTTTCGACGAGACACATGAATGAGATTTATCATATTTTTTTACGGTACTTCGACCGGCCAATTAAAAAAAAAGAAAAAAATTAGTTACATTTAATCGCGAGAATTGACACGACGACTTTTCCGGTTGCAAAGTTTATCGGCCGTATCTCTTTGTGCGCCAATTAGCGATATCTTTCGAGTCACGATTGATTCGCAGCAATTAAATTGTTATCAATAATTGCCGCGGTTACGATTAATATTTTGCCAATTTGGAAATAAGAAAAAAATAAAAAAAAGAGATTGTTTACTTTTCGAAATTTGTATTTTTGTTCACAATGTGATGTGTTCTTTGATACTACGGCTCTTTTTCTCTCTCTCTCTTTCACGAGCCGGTGTCGTTACGCGTTTTGATAAAGCCCGATCGTGTATCGCGGCGCGGAGGTCGGCGCTTTGTTCGCGGGCCTGCTACGTCAGACAAAACGGATATCGTACGGTCGAGTAAAACGAGGAGATCCCACGGCCAACTTGCACATTTTATAATGAGCTTGCTGCTGATTCGCTGCAAAAAGAGAAAAAAAAACAAAAGGAGGTGCAACGCAGGGCAGAAAATGGACTTGTAAAGAGCGCGCGTACAGGAACTGACAAATTTCTCCGTAACTACATTTACGGTTATCAGGTTATCACTCTCCTCCGCGCGTGATTCATTTTTATCTCCTTCCCCGATCTCTCTTTGTTGTGACGCGTAAATCTAGGAAAGATATTTAAAAAAAAAGCAACACAATTCAAATTATAAAATGTTAATTCGTACAACGCGTAATATAAGAAACAAAAAAAAAAACAAATTTTACACACAATCTAAAACTTAAAATTGTTACTTTTACAATTTTATAATTTATGTTTAATGTGTGTAATTATACGTAATATATTATAAAACACACTTTTGGGGAGCGGAGTATGCGACAAGCGTTAACACACGCGGCGATTGTCGCGTGATGATAGCGCGTATCGCTTACGTTACGTCCCACAGTTTGGCGACGGTGACATATTTGTGTTTTACTATTATTTCGGAACAACGGTAACAAACTATCCTACGGCAACATAAAGAGCACAAAACGCAGCAAGGCGGGCTCTCCTGCGGCCTACCTGTCGAAGCAGCGGCGGCGGTGGTGGACCAGAGAGCGCGTTTTCTCGGTCCTCTCTCTCTCTCTTTCTTTCTCTTGGCAAGCCGCCGCTTCCTCCTATCGTCCTTACGCAATGTCACTGACCCGAGTCCGTATCTCGATGCACAAGAATAAGGAGGAGCAGGAGGCGGAGAGATAGAAGGAGAGGAGAAGAGCAGAAGAGAGGGACAGAAAGGAGGCACGAGAGATTCCATCGTCGTAGTCATCGTTTGTCGTCACCCACGGCTAGGCTGCCGCGCCGACGACGACGCGGAGACGCCGACAGTTGTGAGAGATCGGCGGCAGTACATAGTAGTGAGACGGCAAAAGGGTCGGGGGAAAAAATAAAAAAAAAGAAGCGCAATATAGCGTTGCGCCGGTGCAACGATAGCGCGGGGCTCTACGCGGCTTGGTCCGGCTCGTCCCCCGGTCCGGCTCTCCTCCTCGACACGGCGCGACGCAACGCGACCGCGATGCTCCCGGAGTGGGGAGAGAAGACCTTGAGCCTCGTCACGTGACCCCAAAGGTGCATAGGAGCCGGGTAGGGCGGCTCATGGAGGGCCTTGAACTTACCGCCGACGTCGTCCGAGGCGGCGTCGTAACTATCGCGCGCGCACGCTTGCGTTCCCAAGTGGAAAAAAAAAGACTAGCGAAGAAAGAAGAAGAGAGAGAGAGAGAGAAAGAGGTGGGAAGAAGGGAGGAAAGAAGAGGGAGAGGGTGAAAGACACAACGATGCGACGTGTCGCGACAATGCTATTCGTCGTAGCATGTGATGCCTGACAATCTTTCTCAATCTTTTTTTTTTTTATTCTCTCCGATTCACTTCGTGGTCAAAATTAAAAAGTGAAAAAAAAAAAGATAAAAGAGAGAGAGAGAAGAAGAATGTACTCTCGCTTTATGTATATGCGTGCTCTCACGTGTACGCTCGTTTCCGAAAACGTAGAGCAGCTTTACGCACCGGTATGCGACTTGTACTCATCGCCCGCAAGGACTACCTGACGTCGTCTTGCTGCTATACGGCGGCGAAGATACAACGGATTGACTTCTGATGAGCCGCACCGAGCGAATTACCTACAATTGCTTTATAAGTGTTTTATTATAATGTATATTATAATATCTGGGATTTAAAATCGTTTAATATAGTTCTACACAAATGTAGATGTTAGATATATATTCGCCATTTAAAACATTGTCACGCTATTTCTATTCAGGCGAGAATTGAAATCGCCCACTTAGCGAGTCGACAGCTTCGGTCGAAGTTCAAGCGAGCGAAAGATAAACGTTATTATGAGAATCTAATAAATACCATTGCTTTGTATTGCGCTACCTTGACTCTACCAGTTCTGCAGAGTTTGTTACAGCGAGAAGTTAATCGGTCACAAACTCGCGCGGGAAGTTGTTTTCAACTCTCAAGACGGGAGAGTTTTGACACTCGATACGCTAGCCTCAACTAAGGAGAGGTGAAGAAAGATCATCCCGCGCTCTTAATCGAGCGTGATAACGTGCTCTTTTTTATCCGAGATGCATACACGGGGAAAAAAAAAGATCTGCTGGACTAGCGAGAAAAATTTGCTAAGTCTTGAGATTTTTGTTTAGCCAACGTTTGTTGATGAAATAAAATATCAGTAGATTCAACAAATTTTTCTTGCCAATCATATAATAGCAAAATTCTTTCTCTCCCTGTGTACGAGTTACATATCAAACTCTATTTTAAGATAATTTTTTAATTTAATAAAATAATAAGATAATAAAAAATTCAATAAGCGCTAATTGAAAATATATCGAGCGATCCTCCTTAATCTAATAAAATGTTAAGCGTTTGTCTGTGTGTGTCCGAGAGGTCTCTTATACACCGGTCTCTCCGACATGCTTGACCGCCGCTCTGAACTCGCGCGCGGCTTCGTCTCGTCTCGTCGTCTCCCGCTCGCGAAGCTAACGTTACACTCTGCTCTCTTCGGCGTGGATTATATCTCGACTATCTCAGATATTTTGTTCGGGCTTCGCGATAATAACCATTATAGTTCAAGCAAAAGTGCGCGATGATCTGAGATTGTCGCTGTTGGTGCGCGCGCGCGTTGAAACGAGCCGCTTGTCCGCCTCTCTCGGTGATGCATTGTGATTCATGTGTCCTGATAAAGGATATCCCGATATCCTTTTTCTTTTCTTCCCGTTTCGCGAGATGAGATGAGTTTTCTTCTCGAACCAGTCTCTTCGATGGGAAATATATATTTGTACTGCGGAAAAAAACTTTTCGATTCATCAAGTTCTGGTTATTAATAGTCAGGCAGAGAGCGGGATATTCTTTGCGTAATAAAGGAATTGCGAAACTGGGAAAACTACTTTTTCCGAGGATATATGCGCGTTGTAACGATTCGCGAAGTATATACGATCGTTAATGTACCACACGCGCGCGCTCATGTGTGTAACCTTCTCTCCTATATTAATACACATACATACACACACACACACACGTAAGAGTCGCGTAAATTATTTTAATTACCGAGCTAGCGCGCTTTAGAGAGCGTGTGACCTAGATGAACGATTTGCAACATGTACGCGCTCGGTTTTTAATAAAGAACCCAAGATATAAATAGCGCGATGTTTTTTTTTTTTTTTTTTTTTTTTCAATGCGCTCTTCCCAAGTGATGCGCACCGTCTGTCGCGCGAAACAACGCATTCGCGAGCGTGCGAGTGAACGCGCGTGCTTTTCCGCGCGAAGGTCGTTCGGCGGTTCCGCGGGACCGGAAGTAGACCGGCCTTGTGACTCGGCCATCGGCGTAACCTTGTAGAAGAGAGAAAGAAAGAGAGAGAGAGAGAGAGAGAGATTTAGCACTCGTGAAATTGCGTCTAATCACGCGACTAGATTTTCGACGAACGGTCCGTGTGCCAAGCTCGTTAACAACTCGGTCGCTCTCTGAAGCTAAACGTTTGCCAAGTCCTTTGTGTTTTAACGCAAAACCGCATCGTTGCACAAAAACTACATACTTCCCAGAAATAAAAAAAATCATTTCTCACGTACTACTTCCACTATTTTTTCGACTTTTTCTTTTAACGTTTATTATTGACTAATAATTCCGAGATTTCTCTCGCTTGTTCCACATCGGTTTTATTCTCGCAACATTCCGCAATCGAATGAACACACACTGCATATAGTTGCACTGTATTTGTTTTTCTTTTTATTTATTTCAGCGAGAATAATCCCCATCGTGCGCAACGTGGTAGCAGTTTCCGGTAACGCGCGGAAGCGGCGGAAATCGGAGAGTTCGCCGTAAGGATGCTGTGCGGTTTCGCGGAGCTCGATAGGCTGCGAGTCAAATCACGAGCTTGTGGCAGCGTGCCCAGCTGAGAATGTCGGATCAGAACGGACCCAATGAGGGTCCCCCGGGACCAGGACCCGGCTCGGATTCTTCGGGTTGGTGGCAAAGCACCACGCAAACGTGGAAATCGTCGGCGACCGCCACATCGTCGACCTCGTCGATCTCCACTTCAATAGCGGGTTCCGCCTGCGTCTCCGTCTCCTGCGTCGCGTCCAGCTCGTCAACGACGAGTTCGTCCACGTCGACCAACTCGTCCGCGACCTGTTGCCTCTCGTCGTGCATCGGTGTTTCCTGCACGATGAGTCCGAGCCGTTCAACGGAGTCGGGCAAGAACGTATCTGTTACTACCATTAACGTGCCTAATCAAGAGATGCACGATGGTAAGCATCTCGACCTCGCTGATGCAATACCTTCAACGCGGCTGGTGTGCAGCGCGTTTTTTTAATTAAAAAAACCAACTTTTACAGGTAAAGGGATGTGTAAATATCTTGGACGACAGAATGGCGTAACAGTGTCGGTGGTGTCGACTTCCGTGCTGGGAGGCGCGAACGCAGTACCGACGGGCGGAATCTGTACAAATACGGGAGCAGCGCATAATATCGGAATCAGCGGAATCCTCGCCGCGAACGCGGCTGACGTCGACGACGCGGAGGACAGCGACGGCGAGATCAGCAAGATTGACTTCCGAGGTGTTAATCTGCGCTCGAAGAAGAAACGCGAGGTGTCGAACAGCCAGAATGGCGACAAGATCGGTGACGGGGACGCGAATGGCGATGGCGGCGCGTGCTGCGACGATAATTCGCAGCATCAGCCCGAGAGACCTATGTCGTGGGAAGGAGAACTGTCAGATCAAGAAATGTCTTCCAATACAATCACCAATCAGGTAAAAAACTCGTTCGATTGCATCGGAATGACGATGAGATTCATCTTATTTGTCTGATTGTTGAGGAGATTACAGAAGTTGAAACAATTTCACATATTTTAAACGTATTTCAATTGAAATTATCGACTTCAGGATCATAATGAGGAAACGTCTATGGAGGGGGTTCAGGTATGCAGCACCAGTCCTGGACCTATGGAGCAGAAATTTCCAATTAAATCAGAGCCGGATTTTCGATCCAGCTCGGGTTTCACGATAGGATCGTTTCATGATACCGGCCTGTCCATGACACACAACCAACAGCTACAGCAACAGCAGCAGCAGCAGCAGCAACGCGGTATCGAAAATCTTGAACAGACTCAACAGAGCGACTTGCCGCTTCTCGTAGGCAAGCTTCTCGGCGGATACAACAATTCAACACCTAATCACAGTCCTGTTCTCAATCCGCGACATCATTTAACTAAGCACAGTCATACCAGATCCCAGGTGAGTTAATGTACATTTTCAGCTTATTAACACGTCGACACGTTGTCACTTTGACTTACGAACTCTCTCTCTCTCTCGCAGGTGCCGTCGCCAGACTCCGCTATTCATTCCGCATACAGCGTCTTCAGTTCGCCGACGCAGAGTCCTCACGCGGCGCGACACTCCGCTCTAGGAGCGGGCAGTCCGATACCGTCCTCGTCGTTATCCTTGTCCCGGCATAGTTTCAATAACTCAACCTCCTCCCTGTCGCTATCGCTGTCGCATTCACTTTCGAGAAACAACTCCGACGCTTCCAGCAGCTGCTACAGCTACGGCTCACTCAGTCCGCCCACGCATTCACCCGTTCAACAACCGAGACATCCGCATTCGCATTCGCAGCATCACCAGCATCAGGTGACGCAAAGTAGTCCGCTGCATCTGCCAGCTTCGTCCGCCGTTGCCGCGCATCATTATTCATCTTCTTCCGTGCCAGGCTCGGAACTGTCTCCGGACGGTCATCCCGTCACGGAGGATCAGGAAGACTGCAGAATACCCTCGGCGTCGTCAGGCATTTCTACTAGGCAGCAACTAATCAACAGTCCCTGTCCGATTTGCGGCGACAAGATAAGCGGTTTCCATTATGGAATCTTCTCATGCGAGTCATGTAAGGGATTCTTTAAGCGCACCGTCCAGAATCGTAAGAACTATGTGTGCCTTAGAGGCGCAGGCTGTCTGGTTACCGTAGCTACAAGGAAGAAGTGCCCGGCCTGCCGCTTCGACAAGTGCCTCAATATGGGTATGAAGCTCGAGGCGATCAGAGAGGATCGTACCAGAGGCGGTAGAAGCACTTATCAGTGTACGTACACTTTACCGGCGAATCTTGTTGGTAGTTCTGCCGGTGGTATGGCCAACGAAAAACTGACGGTAGCGGGTAACTGCAGTCCGGCGCCAACCGGAAGCGAACACCATTACTCCGCTAGATATCACTCGAATCATTCGCACAAGATGCAAGTGGTGCCTCAACTCTTGCAAGATATCATGGATGTGGAGCATCTCTGGCATTACAACGACAACGAACGAATAAGCGGCAGTCGCGGATTACCCGGGAATACGAGGAACATCGTTACTGGTGAAAACATGTCGCTCGGCGGATCTGGCGGTGCCTCGGCGTCCAGCGGCATCGAGACTGGTATTGGCGGCGGAAATAACGGAAGCGCGGTGAAATGTTCGTCAAATGATTCCATCAACGCCGATAGCAACAACATACAGGGAGAATCGGTTAGCCCCGTCGTCTCGTCTTCCACAGGGGCCGATCAACGTTCCACAAATGGCAATACTAACAATAATAACGGCAATTCTCAAGGCGCCAGTAATTCCAACGGCAATCCAACGCAACATCCGGATTTTCTGTCTAATCTGTGCAACATTGCGGATCATCGGCTGTACAAAATTGTTAAATGGTGCAAGAGTCTGCCGTTGTTTAAGAATATCTCGATCGATGATCAAACCTGCTTGTTAATCAACTCCTGGTGCGAACTATTACTCTTCTCATGTTGCTTTCGCAGCATGAGCACTCCCGGTGAGATAAGAGTGTCTCTTGGCAAGTCGATTACTCTGGAACAAGCAAAGCAGCTTGGTTTAGCGACTTGCATCGAGAGGATGCTCGCTTTCACTAATAATCTGCGAAGGCTGCGAGTAGACCAGTATGAATATGTTGCGATGAAGGTATCTACGTTTCTTCACAAATAAAAATAAGATTTTGTTTCTAGCTATAGCTAATATTAATTCTTTCGTTTATTTTTTTTATGTTCTTCGTGGGGAAATAGGTGATCGTGCTGCTAACGTCCGATACGAGCGAACTAAAAGAGCCAGAAAAAGTCAGAGCTTCTCAAGAGAAAGCCCTTCAAGCGCTGCAGCAATACACAATCGCAAGGTATCCGGAGATGCCTGCCAAATTCGGTGAACTATTATTGAGAATTCCAGATCTGCAAAGAACATGTCAAGCAGGAAAAGAATTGCTCAGTGCGAAACGCGCCGAGGGAGAAGGCAGCTCGTTCAACCTTTTAATGGAATTGTTAAGAGGAGATCACTGAAGTTAATCAACATAGTGAAACATGCCGTAAGTTAATTAATTATTAATTGCAAGTAAATTCAATTAGTTATAAAAGAAAGAAAATTGCTTCAAAAAGAGCCAAAATTATACTGATAATAATGTAAAATTGCAATTCAACTTTTCTCTTTCCAGATTCCACGCTTATAGGGTCCATAAGCTTAGGGAATCGGATATTAATAGATAACCGCAGAGTAAGAAAAAGAAAAACGGCAGATGTGTAAGTTCCATAGTAACACATTAGTACTCGGTGAGGGGGACTGCATTCTTCGTAATTGGGATGCGTTAAATTTAATAAAGAAACGAACTTTGTATATTTCACACCGGAATGCTTCCATACAGGGTGATGCGTGTTCGCATTCCTTGTTTCGAAACAAACGAATTTCGAAGCGGCCTACAGTAGTGCATATACCTGTAGATGCTAATGAGACTGAAAGTATAAATTGACGGAGATGCATGCAGAACATTTTACTTTTACACGCATAAAAAAAAAAAAAAAAAATGCTAAATTCTATATAAACGGATGTAATCTATTTCGAGCGCGATTTTTACTGTAGCGAACGCGAATCTATAGAGGCAGAGTTGACTTTTATAATTAAACAATTATAATGAAACAACCAGCAGTATTGCGTATCGTTCTGCGCTTACTTAAGAACAGAGCATAGCCATGCCTTATATATTCCGGTTATGAAAGTGTACTTAAAACTTAACACATCCACACAGTCGACCAATTATCTACTTATAGAGCAGGTGTAATTATAGAATAATTAAGTAATATATAGAATTACGCTATATTATTCATGGAATATTTGCTTTTTATCGATCACACAAATTACATTTTTATATTTTCTTTATTATATGTTTCGACAGCCAACAGCGGAAACGGAAACTTTAGTTGGCAAAAATGATAAAAATGTTCAACATTTTTATTTGATAAAAATTTTGTATGATGTTGAGACATATATATATATATATATTAGAGCTGATGATATCCGGAGTACTCCTTTGAGCATAATACAAGATATGCGGCTATTCAAATAATGTGAGATAATAACGATTCGCCTATCTCCGAATAAAATCGAGTATTAAGAGAGACAGAGATCGAGTACTCGAGTCCAAATCATCAGTTCTTGTATACATATACACTTGCTATCTTTTTTGTAAATATGTTTTTTTTTTTTTTTTTTAATGAAAAATTGGCTAATGTTGCTTTTCCGTTTTATTTATAAAAAAGAGATTTTATGTTTATTAAAGTATTATTAATAAATTAAAATTAAGTATAATACACACATCATATTATATGTTAAAATATACATGTTAATATTTATATTTATGTATATACATATATATACGTACATATATATATGTGTATACATAAATACACGTACATATATACATATGTATACATATATGTACACACACATATATATGCATGATTGTAATATACTTTTTTTTTTTAAAGAAGTAGATTACGACTCTTTAATATATTGGCAGCAAACTTGTAAAAGAAAAGGATTTTTATTATCTGTTATAAAAAAAGACACACGTAAAGTTACTGTAAAATTATAAAAATTTGTATTTTATGTTAATATACTCAAATTACAAATTGTATTGTCTAAATTTTGCTAAGCCTATATTTGTAATATCAAACGTTAAACAATTTTGTATTAAGCATGAAACACAAAAGATTGTCTATACTAAAACAAAATCGCGAAGAGAAAGAAAGTGGATGAGATAGAAAGAGAGAGAGAGAGAGAGAGCGTACAGGTGATTTTGTACTAAAATAAGATACAAAAAATCCTTAGTGTAAAAGAAACATATTATAAACGTTGCTTGAAAGATGTAGCTTACGTGCGGGACGAACCAATTGATCTCTGTCGTCGGTACTTTAATATGAGACTGTCTTACATTAGCACACTGTCCTCTTTACAGTTAGTTTTTTTTTTTTTTTTTTACTTGTTGACAATACTTTGTGTAAAAAAAACGTATAAACGGCATCCCACAAGACACTTAAAAATATTTTAATTTGCAATACTTAAATACAAAGACAATTTTCAAGAACCGTCTTCCCACAGTTCTATTTTAATAGAATGTAACTTATCACCCTCTTGCGCGCACATATCATTCGCATAACTGCTGACGGAGATTTTTCTTTTTTTTTTTTTTTATTGTAACGTTATAGTCACCGATAATAATGTGCGGATCTCATTGTGCACGTTAATAGCGTTAAAATAACAAAAAAAAAAAAAAATTAGCCAGTAATATTTTGGACTTGGACGATGTGTTTTGGCAGTATTAAATGCTGAATTGAAAAAAGATTTTTTTTTTAAACAAATTGTTTAGTTCGATTATATTTGTGAAAACAAAAAACGCAACGAAAGTAACGATGTAAATATAAAATAAAGAGAAAGAATCACATATTTTATTGTGTCGAGTGTGTGCAGAATGCGTGAGAGAGGGAAATTTTAGGAAAAGGGAATGAATGAAAGTGTGTGTGAGAGAGAGAGAGAGAAAGAAAAATGTAAGGATGATAGTAATACTTGTAAAGTCAACTTAAGCGGAAAATATAGAGTATGAGAATAGAGGATAACAAAAAGATAAATATTTGCCTGTTAAAAATATGACTATTCTATGTTTTATGTTTGATAAATACTATTTCTATATACTTTTTAATGAGACATTTCTCTCTGCTGTAGTTCAATAACGATTGTCCTTATGTGTGTGTATGTCTGGTATGCAAATGAAAAAGAACTCGCTTAAAATATTTCCTCAAGTGCAAAAGAAGCTATCTATCGAAGATATTTTAGTTCAGCCGAAAATTCAGTACTTTCTTTAATCGTCAAAAGCAAAAAGTTACTCAATGAAGTCTTCCGTTTCCGATAATATTTTACGAAGGCTAAGGAAAAATAATAATAAAAAAAGAAAAAACAATCTTTTTGCCAATCATGACAATATTTGAAGGAAGCTGTGTAAAACAAGTCGGATGACACACTATGTACGATATCGGATGATATGCGATGAGCTTAAATACGACAGACTGCAATGAGACAATGATATAAATATATATATAAATATATATATAAAGTTGTAAAAGAAAAGGTTGTAGTATATAAAACGGCGAAAATAAGCGGATTTTAAGGGCCAAACAACAGTGTAATATTAAACAGCCGGTATCCTAGAGATAATATTACGGATACTCAAACAGTATATAGTATTTCTCTCTTATTGATATACATATTATTATAAATATAACAGCAAGAAATTTTTTATAGGGGACACAAAAAAATATATCGACAGAGTTTTATTCATCGTCAACTAGCTCAGCAGACTCGAAAATGCGCCTTTTTCACCTTCGATATTGTAAAAACCGGTCAGCCAAGCGTTTTGTACGTTAATATAAATTATTATACGGTAGAGAGAAAGAGAGTAGAGATTATGATCTCAATAACGTGTTATATGTAAAACGCATTCGGCATTAATAATTTTAGACTACACTACTGACCTAGTTGAACTGCAAAAAAAAAAAGACAAGAGGAACGCCCGTCACATGTTACTTTACTCTGAAAATATTTCGTTCCCGACATAGAATAGCTGTTCACACAGATACGATTAGAAAGTAGTTTTATACATACAACACAATTTTTTTTATCATTACAAAATAAAAAAAAATGTTTTTACAAAGTGTTGTGTCTCACCGTTTTTAAACTCATTCACTCCTGATGTGAAATTTATTTTATTCCTTTATCCTCTTCTCTTTATTATCGTATAGATTTTACATATCGCAGGGGTAGTGATTTTGTTTAATACTACTTCACAAGTATATTTTTTACAAGATTAGAGAATAAAAAATTTGAAGTAGGTAATAAAAAAAGAGCACACAATATAATAACAATTATACGATTTTATATCGTAAAATGTTTTGTATAACGCGTATCAAACATTTATCAAATGCAATACGATATATATATACATATATATGTATGTGCACACACACACACACATATATATAATTGTATATAAATCTCATATGTGATTTATTGGCTGTTCGTAATATCACTGTAATATCACTTGGCAAATACTTCTCCGGTGCATTGTCGTATAAGAATTATCCCTTGATAACTGCAATTGGTCGTAACTTAATGCATTTCTTGGAAATTCCAGCTTCATGACAAGTGTTGACAACATCCGTTACATTTTTATAGGATTCCGGAGCTTCTTCCATGACTAATTTTGGTGAAGCAACCCGAATCGATATGCCTAAATCTTCTAATTTTTCCAATACCTGTTTGTAATCTAAATTTCTACGTGATTTAGCTCTTGAGAGAGCACGACCCTGTATATAAATATTTGCATACGTCAGTTAGAAGCATTAGAAACTGATAAATTTTATATAAACATATCTATACTATTATCTATAATTTATAACATAGAATGATCTTACAATTTTCTATTCTTATTTTTATACTCACAGCACCGTGACATGTTGATCCAAAGGTATCTTTCATACCCTGTTCTGTACCAGTCAAAACATAACTGCAAGTTCCCATTGTGCCACCGATTAAAACTGGCTGTCCTGTTAACTGATAGTCTACAGGAATCAAAGGATGATGTGGTGGAAAAGCTCTTGTTGATCCCTTAAAATAAAATTATCTTTTTTATGACGTATAGTAAAAAGTATTATATTTCATATACATACACGTGTGTGTATGTGTGTGTATAAAGCTATTATTTAATTCTAAAAATTAGATCAAATACACTGCATAGATTTACCTTTCTATGAACTAAAAGAGTCTTCTGTTTTCCTTCAACCATGTGCTCCTCTATTTTTGCAATATTATGGGAAACATCATAAATAACATGCATATCCAAATCATCAGGAGATGAATGAAATTGTTTCGCAAATGCCTGTTGATAAGAATGTGTATTACATAACTATTATATATATATGAATGTGTTTGTCTATTTTTATAATAATTATATATATTTTTTAAATACCTGTCGAGTAAGAAATGTCATAGAACTCCTATTAACCCATGCAAAGTTTGCGGCAGCTGCCATCGATTTTAAATAATCCTGTCCTTCTTGTGATTTAATATGAGCGCACGCGAGCTGCCTATCATTAGTTTCTATATTATCACGTTTCATAGCCTTTTCCATTTGTACAAGTGCATCTGAAATGTTTTTTATATATTTTATATTGTAAAACAAGGAAATGTGTATACAAAGAATGCACATTTACTTTGGCTTGAAAAATTTCGCAGAGAAAAATATTTGAATTAAATTATTGACTCTTAAAATGATTTTACCTGTAGCGACCTGATGTCCAAATCCTCTGCTTCCTGAATGGATCATAACACAAATTTGTCCCTTTTCTTCAATACCCATTTTACACGCTGCCCACTTATCAAATATTTCGTCTACCACTTGAATTTCTGCGTAATGATTTCCAGCTCCTAATGTACCTAACTAAAAAATTTATACATGCATTTTATTAACTGTTACATAACAATTTTTGTGTTACAAATATTCGCTTTCTGTTTCATACTTGAGGAAGTCCGCGTTTCTTAGCTCTCATTGATACTTTTGATGGATCGGCATTCAACATTCTTCCATATTCCTCGCAATGTTCCTTATCCTCTGCCCAAATGTAACCTACATTTTATAAATTTTAATATTATATCATTATTCTAATTAATGTAATATGTTATGATGTTATTGTATATAATCTTCTTCTTTTCACCTTCTCTCAAAGACCAGTCCATGCCCATTTCTAATGCTTCTTCCAAATCTCGTGCATTCATTGGAATAATTCCTTTCGATCCAACACCTACTGGAATATGGTCAAACATACTTTGCGCAAGTTGTTCCTGATAAAAATATTTTTATAAATACAAGATGAAGATATTCACTAGTTTAAATGGCGTCTAGGATAATTAATAATAAGTCAAAAATCATGAAACACTAAACTGTTGAAAATATCGATAACAAAAATACCTTTATTGGTAAAACATCATTTTCAAATAAGTTTGTCCGTAACAGACGAACACCACAATTTATATCAAAGCCTACGCCACCAGGTGATACAATTGATTTGGGATCATCCATATCAAATGCTGCCATATTACCTAAATGCAATAAAATAGTTTCTAAATATAATTACATTGCATTATAACAGTGTATTATAATAAGATATTATCATATTATTCTATTTATTATAAGTAGAATTACTATTGCTATAACTTGTCTATAAAAAATAATAGTTTCTGAGATATATTTACCAATAGCAAAGCCATATCCAGAGTGTACATCTGGTAATCCAATTGATTTATACACAATACCAGGCAGAGCCGCAACATTAGCGATCTGTTTCATTCCTGGAAGAAAACCACCAACTGCACCTGGTCGACATGCATTGCGTAATTCTTCAAACATCAAACGTTCCAGTGAATTGTTTACATAGAACACACCTTCAACCTTGATGATAAAATATATTTATTAAAAACAAAAAAATTGTAATAAATATAAATAACAGCAATAAGTGCACACATTTCAAATTGTTTGTACATTATACGTTTGTATTATAAAACTAACAAGAAACCTTACCTTCATATTAGGTTGAAAGCCTTTTTTTATTTTCCAACTATACTCTGTTATTTTTTCCAAATATTTGAGCTCTTCTTGATATTGTCTTACAACCATTTTTCAAAAAAACAATATATTATTTCTTCGGAATAAAAAATGACAAATGTTTACTTTTTAGCTTTCACAGATTTCAATAAGAATATGTTTAATATTATTCTTCTCCTTTTCAGAAATAACGAATGAACTTGACTTGACTTTTTGAGTCGCACTCCAAACATCCACCAAGAAACAATGAATCTACTTGATAAACTGACTCCAGAGAAAGATGACACAACTGAGCGCAACTTGTAATAATTATTGCATTTTTTAACAGTTTTGTAACTTCCAAGCACTGATCATCATTGACGGAGGAGTGCACATGCGCAAGATATTCTGCATTATATATGTATGTGTATACCAACATATATATTGAGTCATTGAGGTTAGGTTAGGTTAACGTAAAACTTATAGCAAGAGTTGCTATAAGTTGCGGTCAATTGCGTTTACTCCAGAGATTGGTGTATCAAATAGGTATTTGTTGTTTCTGAAAAGGAGAAGAATAGTATTGAATACATATGTTTATTTCATCACAGTTAAAGAACTCTAACTGAGCCTCTTGCTGAGTCTCGTCCAAAATGAGTAGTCAGGTTGTTCGACACGTAAAACCAATTTTATCCGTCAACAGAGAAGATGCTCGTCGAAAAGTAATCACATTATATAAAGCATGGATTCGCCAAGTTCCATCAATGTGTACGTTTTTCTCGCTCCCTTATGTTAGCAGCAAAGATTCTGAAGTTTTCTTATTATTTAATCTAACACTTAAAGATCTCTTTCTTATATTTACTCTTTGCATATTTCTAATATAATACTCTTGTTTTTTCTTTTTATAGTATTATGTTATGATATCCCTAAAACCGAAGCAGTATGTAAGGCAAAAATACGTGAAGAGTTCAAACGTCATGCTCATGTCACTGATTTAAGAATTATAGATCGACTTATTATAAAGGTAAGAAAAATAATACTACACCAAAGTTACATTTGCTTATTCACAAATAGATGTTATATCTGTACTAATAAAATCTAAAATAAATATAATATGTATTTACACATATACATGTGCAATTTTTTATACAAACAAAATCACACAAACTTTACACAATTAACTCTAATAAAATTTTGATTGATACTTAAAAACGTTGTATTATGTAACAGGGTCAGATGGAATTACAAGAAGTAGCCAATATATGGATTCCAAAAAGTGGACTTATGCACTATTGGAAAGAAACATGGGAGAAGAAGCCAACTGATTTTATGTCAAAATTCCTTAGTGGGCAAGATTAATTTACTCAGCTTTGATTAGTTGATAAAATGCATCTACACCTGGTTGCATTTTAGAAATATGTGATTGTAATAATTTATGTACATATGTGTTAATATAAAAAAAGTATAAAATGGATTTTCTTGCGCTGAATTTGGATATTGTGTATTGTAAATGTATTAAGAAATAAAGGCAAGAAATTGTTAATAATAAAAAAAACCGACATAAGATGCATTTTCAAACAATTCTTAGAGAAGATATGATAGTTCTTTTAATTTTACACTCTTAGCTTTACAATGATATATTATTGTTTAATTATATACATTTTTTTAACAACGTGATATATTACTAAGCACCTTAAGTATAATCTAGTTTACTTTTCACAGCCATACGGACAATCTGCTTTCTTCAGTGAACAAGAATATACTTATAAATACTATGTACATGTGTGTGCGTAGATGTGCGTGCTAATACAATTATACATGTATATATATAATTGCACATTTTTATGTTTGTATATTTGTATATCATCATATTATGTACTTTACAAGATATGGCAGGAATGGTGGTACATCTCATTATATGACACAAGGTTATTACAGGTAAAGTGTAACAAAATATAAATATGTTTTTACATCTTTAATTTCAAATTCAATTTTCTCGAAAATAAAAATTCTTGCACGAGAAAATTTTATTCTATATTTTCGATTTAGTTTTGTACGAAGAATCACCTCTCTCTCTTTCCTAGTTGTACCATCTGTCCTGTCGCATCTTGTAGATTTCTTATATTTACATATGAATTAGCACACATATGTTATCAAAAACTGTACAGTAATATACAGTTGAGGGCGTATATGCCTTCTCATATAAAATTGCATCAATAATATACTTAAACACGTTGAACGTCCGTGTAAAAAAATCGGATATGTTTCCTATGATACCCAAATAATTAGTGTTTCATGCGACATATACATATATAAATTATTTATTAAATAACATACTATTAACGTAAAATTCTTCGTAAATTTTGTTTTACTTAGTTGAGTAGAATCGTCACTCACAAATGGATGACGAGAAAAACTTATCTGTCATTTAGATATTTACGAGTGACGTGACGTTCAACACGTTAAATAAACAATGAAAAAATTATTTGATTCATAAACACAAGTATTATTTGGTTCCAATAAATACAATGTCGACAAACTGATGTATTTTTGACGACACTGTATATTCGATAGATGGTTTTAGTAGAAATTTGTTCGCGTCGCATGTCCCAACATACTCTTACTCGTTCGAACGCACTTTACCTTAGCAAATTCGATAGCCTACACTAGTGCGCACTGAATGCGACTTTTTTTTTTATTGAAAAAGTTCATTAAAAAATTTTTGAAGTTTTATTGAAGGTTTATTGACAAAAAGCGCGTTGGAGCGAGTAGGAGCATGTTGGGACATGCGATGCGAACAACCCCTAGGATAGGTGAGAGCATGTACGCCCCCAAACTGTATATAGATATACATATTCCAGACAGCATCCTTAAAATACGTCTCTAAAATAAGACTAAAACCGACTTAAAAACGTCTCTTATTGTCTTTTAAACATCTTTAAGATGTCTTTTGGCCTTTTTGTGCTGTCTGGAATGCGTGCGCTCTCTCTCTCTCTCTCTCTCTCATTCTCTCTCTCAGATTGTGTTATATACACGTGTTTTTATTACATTATTACATTTGTTTTATGTTTGATTTTGTGCGTGTGATCATATAGTCAATAATTGAAAAATTAAATTTTTTAGTTGAGTAAAAATTTAATATATAAATTTATTTTTTTCTATTTGAATGTCAATATCTCCGTACCATCTCTTTACTTTCAGTTCACACAAAAAGTAAGGTAACTGTCCTAATGATTGCGTTTGCGTTTTTCAAATCAAATTTATTGAACACAAGAGAGATTTACTTTCAATATCATCAAAACAAAACGTAAAATGTTTCCAAAATGTATTTTTCATTTTTCAAAGAATTATCTTTGATAATTTTTTATATAAACACAATTATTACATTATCACTTAATGTAAATGGAATAGCTTATTACTATTGAAAGGGACAGTTATCTTATAAAATAAAAACTATTACAATTATTCTGACGATTCGATTACAATCCAGGAGAAGGAGTCGTTCGTATGTGAACAAATTCTACATCTGTTATATCTGTTATCAATAAATCATCTCATTGCACATAATTGTTTAACTTTTCTCGATCTCATTACACATAATTATTTAAATTTTTTATTATTTTTTGTCTATGTAATTAGATATAATTGGAGAGAGAATTTGTCACATATGACGAACTTTTTTCTCGGCGGAATGACGTTCTAATTTTTTTTTCATACATGTAACCAAAACGTATTGCTAGACGGCCAAGTGTGTCCGTTGCAATCACGAGTTTTATAAAAGAATTTTGATGTCTTTTTTTTTTTCAACTCGAACTAAAAATAAAAGAGAAGAGAACAAAGGAATTTTTTTGTTGCTAAAAATAAAAGTTTCTTTCCCCTATTATTCTGTAACTTGTAAAGACAACATCGTTGTCGTCAAACCTCCACCAGCGAACTCTGGATCATTTTTGATTCGTGAATTGTTTGATCTTTTAATTAGACACGTTAAGAAATAAAAAAACTTTTGCAAAAAGTAGAAAATAATAACTCGCGGAGTTCGCTTGTTGTCGGTTATGGTTGCGCAGTTATTTTGCGATATACTTTTTGTGTTTACGCAGACTCATAAACGCATACGTTAAAATTGAAAAGTTACAAGATAAGGGTCTTGATGTGTATCGATTCGATGCATACGTTTTGCAAATTATAAAATACCTAAACACACATTAAAAACATATACACATACACTGTATTGACGGTAACTTTCATATACATAATCGCACACATAAGCTAGCTAAAAGAAAAAATGTGGCAACAATAAATCATGCTTATGACTTGAAGACGTAAATATTTATCGCTTAGTCATACGTTAAAGGATAGGAATTTTTGTTTTAAATTTGAATATTTGTTTTGCGCATTATACTATGATAATTTTTGGGACGCTGTATATATATATTTCATATATATACATGTATATGTATGTATATATATTTGATATATACACATATTTGATTGTTCTTGAATTTGTTAAGGTAAATTTTATCTTTATTTTAAATTTCTTACTTATTTTAATTTTTCTATTATTTTATTATATTATTATATTATTTAGTATATTATTTTGTTTCATTTAACTTAATCTAAAATTCCTATCCTTTTTACGATAACGCGTGCAATTTTTACATAAGACTTATTTTTTTCTATCGCTTTGTTGCATAAAAAAAAAGAACAATTATCAAATGTATAATTTAGACTACACTTTCGCGTTCGGTTTGCTTGTCGTATCGTTGTATCATTCCTCTCAAAGAGACATTGCTGTTGCGCAGTCTGGTCCCGTTGATCATCTGGATGATTGTCGACACGGGTGGAATCTCCAACAGCTTTCGGCCGGAAGATTTTTTATCAGGTACACTGTCTGTACTAGACGCGGATACCACTTGATCTAGCGAACGTGAACGCTTCTCTCGTATGTCTACTTTGTTTTCGCCGTCATTACTTAGCAGTGGCTCTGCTTCGGTCGGCGAATTATCGACGTGAGACATCATTATCACATTGCCGTTGGGGTAATTGTTGTTCAACAATTTTTCAGAAATGTCTGTCTTCGAGTCGATCCGCATAAAATCGGTCTCCTTCCAGAAAGTTGGCAACTTGGTCCGCTTGTTGTGCATATCGGCCGGCAGTCGATCCAGCGAGCGGGATTCACGTATGACAGTCTGCAATGGATAATCGCTCGACGACGAAGACGCAATAGTGGAGAGAACGCGCGGGATATTTTTTTGAGATCTCAGATTCGTGTTGATAAACAAATCGTCGACCGATTTGACATTGTTAGCTCGTTGTCTGCGCACTTCCCTTTCTTCTCGAAGCGAAACGTTGTCCAATGTCGTCCTCGAAGCGCTCTCGGTCAGACATAGAGGAGACTTCTCTTCTTCGTCTTTCTTACGAGTGAGCAATGATCGCGAGACTGGACTAGATCCACCGCATTGAGAAGAGGCGTCGTCTGTCGTTGGATACAACACATTTGATTGTCTACGACTTCCGGCGCCTAATCCATCGATGAGCGATGCATATCGCGAGTCAGGGTTTAATTTCGGACTTTTCCGCGGTCTGCAAAACAACGGCGGAAGATTTTCGTCTCTGGCTGAGTTCTGTAACAAATATTTAAAAAATGCAACGTACAAAAATACGCCAATAATACGAACGTGTTTAAAATGCATATTTTTTCTGTAACATTATAGGTTCAAATCTACATAATATAACAAAACAATTAAACTTATTGGTAGGATAATTTCTGATAAAAAATTACCTTCATGAAATTTAAAAAAAAATCATATATA
>QVOA01004320.1:0-27907 GCA_014825685.1 Pseudomyrmex cubaensis | reverse complement strand
GGTCTGGCAGAAAATGATGCTGTAGATCAGAAAGGTACTCAACTACCTATATTAAGATATAGGACCTCTCCTAAAAGCAAAAGCATAACAGCATTTATATAGAAATTCAGTGTTACTTAGATACTAATTACGTGCTCAATTTACAAATTAGGTGTTCGAATTGTTTGGCAGAAAATTAAAATTAAAGTGGGGGAGAGGCTGACGGTTAGGTTCACATCTTGATTGGTTAGATTAGATTAACATTCTGACCGGTTAGGTTCACAAAGTGATTGGTCAGGTTCATATTTGGGTCGGTTAGGTTGACATCCTGACCACTCAAGATGTGAACCTAACCGACCTAGATATGAACCTGACCGGTCAGGATTTCAACCGAACCAATTAAGATGTCAACCTAACCTAATCGACCTAGATATAAACCTGACCAGTAACCTAACTGATCAAGATGTGAATCTAACTATCAGCCCTTTTTCCCACTTTAATTGTAATTTTTTGCCAAACAAGTCGAGCATCAAATTTTTTAAGTGAGCACTAATTAACAGCTAAGTAGCACTGAAGTTTTACATAAATACAGATGTGTTTTTGTGTAAAGGAGAAGCTAACTTAAAAGACATTAATCAACTATTTTATTAACATTGATATGTTGTTAATACATTTTGAATAGTGATATTTTTAATATATTTATTCCAGAAAGTTTTAATTTTTCTGGTGTGTTGTTTTAGTGAATTATGGGAACCTTTTATTGCAAGCGTTGCTCGAGCACTGGTGGAGACCACTGCATGCCGACGATGAAAATGAAGGCAATGGCAACGATGAAAACGGTCCTATGCATACGAAAGGTGGGAATCCATACTTTTCAGTACCTAGTCACACACCCGTCATCTTCAGGTACGTAACCGTGAATATTTCGATTAAAAAGTTACCGTCTCATTTTTATCATATTTTTATTTCATTTATTAGCGAAGTGGGCGGCAGAACTATTTATCGGTTGTTGGTTCGAGATGCCGCGGGAGAAACCGAGGGTGTTCTGCTGACTGAAACGGTACCTCCATGGGTAGTAAATATTGTCGTCAACAAAAATCTTCCATCATTCATAAAAATACCCTTCTATCTTCTTCCACATTCGTCTTCGGGTGTAAAGAGTTTGAAAAAGTATGCGATCGTATCTTGAGATTGGAATGATGATGTGACGTAATCCGGTAATCTCGCATGTGTTTATCTTTTAAAGGGATCGATTGATCGCGAATGATTTTATACAAGTGCGTAAGGTAGCCGAACACGTTTACGACAAGGTGCTTGGCGCGGGAAGCGATTCGGGTTCCGTAGCCGGAGGTGGGAATACGGTTTCTAGCGGATCTCCGGCGGGTGACAGGACGAACACGGATTCCAACACAGACAATTCCTCATTGGCCGAGGAAAAGGTCGAACTCTTATGTAACGATCAGGTTTTGGATCCTTCGATGGATCTGAGAACAGTACGTACGGAAAGTCGAGCAATTATTCCAATATCATAGAGAAAAGAGATTTTTACACGTGTGTTATACTGTTATCCAGGTTAGGCATTTCATCTGGAAAAGTTCGGCGGATTTAACACTTCATTATCGCCCTGTTAAATAGTTAGGATTAACTACGTTGCATCGTGAGACTTTACAGTGTGCCTGGTTTTATACCATGGTAAGTCATATAAGTCGCGCAATCTTCTCCTTTCTCTGATAGCATATAAATAACAAGATTGACACGTTTCAGAATAGTGGAAAATACATGGGCTACTTGCAGAGTATGGTACCTTGTGCCACTTTCTTCTTAGGTAACGATCACCTGGATTTGCCGGATGTTTCGTGTGAGGCGGACGGGAAGGAGAGCGAGGCGTATCTCGAATATTAGAACGTAAAAGCGCGAAGCTCGCGAAGGCAATAATGTGTGGAAGTATTAATGTAAATTGCTCACTTTTATACACCTGCATCCTGCGGCCAAATTCACACACACACACACACACACACATACATACACAACGGAGCATAACATTCATGACTAATCTGCTTGAGAGTAGCATGCTTTTTGTACCTGGATATAGAGTTTAAAGTGCTTGTCAGCCATTCATCGTCTTCCCACTTAAAAAAAAAAAAAAAACTATCAATAAAGAACGTAATAGCACAAATGTAATAACAAAAAAAGGGGGGATAGATGACCGCATGGCAGAGGAAAAAGAAATGTTGGGTTTCGTTGGATCTAACGGGTCCAGGTGATCTTTCTGACACACGGAAAGAATTTATATGCTTCTCTTTTCTTTAATTAATTCTAGTTTTTTAGCTGTACTCTCCGTAACCGTTACGCAGAATCGTCTCTTGTTTTTTTAGTATTGTAATAAAAGTATTGAGTATTTATTGAAGGATATGAGAAATTTTCTACATCTACAATGTGTTTTGTTACACGCATGCATGCAAATGTGTATTCCATACCTGCCTTGTTATAGTAGACAGAGAAAAAGAGCAAAGAGAAAAGAATTATATACAAATATATATGAAAGAGAGAAATGAGAGAAAGAGATATGTCAATTTATCATTAATCAAATTATATTTGAATAGCCAAATTAGAAATTCAATATTTCCTATTGTTCCAAGGGAAAAAGAAAATGTACTTGTCTGTGCATTATAGTAAGGTCAAATTCTGTCCCGATTGAAATTAAATAAGATATAAGTATGTATACATATTTAACGCTAAAAGAGATAGAAGTTTATGTGTATGCGATTATAATCTAGCGCGCGCGCGAATATATCTCATTGATATCGCAAATAGCGCAATAGCACAGATCTACAGTATTTAACAGAATTTGATCTTGGGAAAGAAGTTTTAAAACAAATTTACGTAGTTGTTCTTGTGTTAATAGAAATAAGTTTTTTTTTCTCGATTTTACAATTGTATATATACAACATAAACACGACTGTGAATAATGTCCATTAACAGTAGGCCATATAAATAAAAATTTTGACAGATCTTATTGGACAACTCGACGCCAATAATATAATTGCTATTATACCGCAAGTAGTGAAATTTCGAGGAAAAAATAAAGAAACTTGTGTAACTAGTTTTTATTAATATGGTCTGGTGAAATGTATCATTTGCGTCATTAAGTTTTGCGAGTGTGTACAGGAGCGAATAGTGTTTTATAATAAATGCAAATGTATATCATTCTCATTTTATCAGTATACATTGCAATTTTATATTTATTTCTCAAAGCCTTATGCTTTAAACTTCGATTTGGTAATGCTTTAGAATTTATTTGCTATCGCTTTTCCTGTTTTTTTTTTTTTTTTTTTTTTTTTTTTTTTTTTTTTTTGGTACTAGATCGCATGCGAGCGCCAGAATTGCGACCAGAATCGCGATTTGAAAATCAAAGAATTGTCACAGATTGTCGGAATGCTCGCATGCGATCCAACGCGAAAATAAAACAGCATCGTGTGCCGTAGGTTTAAATAAGTGTAAGACACAATAAGAGATACGATAAAGTAACTTTTGACTCTACGAGAATATGTGAACACATATACCTAAGTGGCAAAAAGAAAATCATGTATCACCTAGTTAAGACTGCCTTATTTGGTATATCCGTACACGAGTTGTTTCAAGAGAAAGAAAAAAATTGCGCAGTAAACTTATATTTTTTTAAATCGTTAGTGACTTTTTTAAAATAATTTTTTGAACCAAATGTAAATTAGATCGTATATACAACAAATATAGTTATCTTTTAATCATCTCAATATATATATATATATAGTATATAGAGGGTCGCGTATGAAAGATGAGAGAAAGAGAGAGAATTTATATTTTTAAGAGATTGCCTTCAATTTAAAATTATTTCAATTCTTTATTACAACGATTTTATAATAATATAGATAATAATTGTTATTAATCATTGAAATCAGTTCATTGCACATAGGTCTCAAAATATACTGTATATATTGTTTTTTTTTTACCCAGATATATCTTACATAAATCTTTTTTTTTTTGGTAACAGATCATTCACACTTTAGGCATTCATTACTACAATGTGAATAATCAAGATGTGCCTGATAGATCATAAGTTACAGAGGGCATTTAAATTATGACTTGTATTACTGTTTAAAAAAAAAACAAATGTAATTACAGGACGTATGATCGCAATCGTACAGTTTTTCTCTTTTCCGCATTAATTAATCATATATAAAAATCATCAATAAATCGTGCAATATACGATTAGCACAGTTATCATGCTCTGTTACAGCATGTTTATTACGTTTTTCACTAGTATATTCATTCTTTAATGGACAGCGTTATAAATTTTGTTGAATGCAGTAAAAGAACTAAATTTAGCCTTTATTTTCCGAAGAGAAAACATCGTGTTATATATATTATATTTAAGCACAGAAAATTTAAAAAATATATATATTGGATATTAGAACAATAGTAAAAAAAATCAAAATATCCACTTCATCTCTTGCTTCTCAGTGAATGTTATATTGGAAATTGAGAATACATCGTTCGTATATATTTGTTGACTTGTGTAAAAAAAAAAAAAAGATAGCAAAGTCGTTGGTGCCAAATTTTGTACTGAAAACGATACTCGCATCGCACCATACCGTTTTGACAGAGAGAGAAGGCACTTAGTTTCTGTATAAACCTGTTTCACTATTATTACATATAAGCGCAGATTCTACACTAGAGTGTACTACTTAAAAGCTATGTAGCGTGTATTGAGCAAGAAATTGATTAAATTTATAAGTTTTTAGAACGATACAAAAATTAGACCAATATCGTCTCTATCTAAATAAAAATCGAATGTTTATTACACACAAATGTTTACATTGTTTTGTAAAATATCAATTTTATCATTTTGACCTAAGAAATACTGTGAACTCTCTCAGATGTTGATGAACAAGTCAAATTTTCTACGATTTTCTACGAGTGTGTGTACAAAGAGACGATATTTCTATCATTCCACGATACTTTTATATTTATCCGACTATCTCTTTGTAATAATATATCATCACATCCCGATCTTTTACCTCAGTTTAGTGGGAATTATTACTTACTTAGACATACGGAGGGCAATATATAAAGTACCATATCAGAAAAGTAATTAATTTCTATTTGTATTTACTGTCTATTTTACAGTATAATATAGCATCATTCTCCAAACTATGTACATTGTAAATCAGTATTTAAATAATAAAATATATACTTTAATATGTATATGTATATACATACATATATATAAATATATATATACACACACACATACAAAAGAGATTGCATTGTTTATGAAGCAGTGTGTAAATAAATAAGTTCTATTATTTGTTTGGTTCAATTTCATTCAATCCGAATCTTCAAATAATTCCATCAAGAATAGTCTCGACAGCTTGTACGAAAGAATTACATACTTTTGCTGGTCTCGGAGTAATCGTATTCTCATCCCCCGCCCTGTATTTGCCAGTTTGCACCAATATACCTTTGATCCCAGCCGCCTGTGCACCGGTTACATCGTCTTTCACATCCTAATTGTAAATTCAAATTAATGATGATACAAAACCAACAATAATATGACAAAAAAAGAATTAGACTATTACATCTCCAATCATTACAGCTTGTGCAGGATCTATTTCCCCTAAAGCTGCTCTGAAAAATTCTTTAGTCGGTTTACCAACAACTTCCGCTTTCACATTGCTTGAATATTCCAGGCCTTTGATAAACGCGCCTGGACCTAGAGCTAGACCATCGGATCGCTTGTAATATCGCCCTTCGTGAATAGCTATGAGAGACGCACCATCCAAGAGCAATCTAGAATTGCGTGTTAAATTTAACTGACGAAGTATAAAAAGCAAAAATAAAAAAAAGAAAAAAGCATATAAGTATACCTAAAGGCTTTGTTCAGCTCATCATAGTTGAACTTACTCGGAGCTAAACCGACCACTACCGCGTTAGGCGTCTCATCTGTTACCAAATCTTCAAAATCCTCCATTGCTGCAGGATCAATTAACAACATTGGCTTTAGTTGTCGAGAGACAATCAGTTTTCTTGCAGCAGCTAGAGAACTGAAGATTTCCTCCTTCTTTAAGTCAAATCCAAGTTTTGTCAGACGCTCGTACAAACAATTACTTGATTCTTTAGTGGTGTTAGTAACAAACTTGATGGACAAATTTGCATTTCGTAGCCTAGATAAAAAAAGACGAATTTATAATTTTAAAGGACTAAAACGTATCAAACCAAATGTTAAGAAACAACAGGTTTAAGAAAACATTAAGAAAACAATGAAAAGTAAACAATACTTGTTTAACGCTTGTACAGCGCCTGGAATGACTGTGTTATCAATGTGCAGTGTTCCACTAAGGTCTATTAGTACTGTGGTAATTTGTTTCGCCATTATTATCGTAATTTTCCGTATAACTAGCACAACACATTCACTGTTTTTGCTTCACGTGTCAACTCATTATAAACTATCAAAGAATGAAGTTAATCAGCTGATCGAGCGTCGCCAATCGTGATTGGTCAACTTGATTGGTTACTTTTGCGAGATCTGCGACAATCTAACTACACTTGTAGACTCGACCTACGATCATTAAAAGTGGACAATAAGTGTAAACATACACATTACATTCTAAAAAGCAAGTAGAGCACGTGTAGAAGCACGTGGTAACCTCAGTAATGCCAAATAATTAATTAAACTTTTGATTTCAAGGGAGGAATGGCACAATGTGTACAAGCAAATTTACTCCAACAACTTGGTCGAACAAACAAAAGCGTACGAGACACTTTTGGCATGGAAAGCCAGGTAATATGGAATATTATGTATTACTTTTCATTCTGTTCTTACATGACGTTAATTCAAAGACATACACTGTTTCTTAGAATGCCAAAATTACCGGTAGGCGTGGAATGCACCTTGTTGATCTTACAAGTGTGCCTTCGCGATCGCGAATGGTCGCCCAAGATTGACAGTGGCGAGTTGCCGATGTACTTTGAAAATGATCTAAGCCTGATGTACTCGACCACGATAATGAGATTTTTTAACTACATAACGAATATACAATACATAAAGCACAAGTCCCTGTTGGAAGTCGCCAAGCTAATAAAACTCCCAACCTGGATAATTAATCTGAGACATCAAGCTGCCTATGGACATGAATTGTCGTCTGTTGCAGTGTTAAGGATAGCGATTAATATATTACTTCACTGGTTACATGTATGTTGATCTATTTTGAGTATAATGCACATGAGTCTTACATTTTACAAGATGTCATGCTTACAGAATGAGTATTGGGCAGCAGAGGCACGTGCTATGGAAGAACGTTATGTAACAAATGTTGATATCTTAGAAGACAAAGAACATTTGATGGAACATACCTTTGCACGGTTGATAGAACTGTGGATAACTGTTGGTTTGTATATCAAGGCTGGTCATGAATTAGTGTCGGACTTACCAGTAAAGGAAGTACAGTACGTTCATTTATATGTATAAATTATTAATTCAACACAGTTTTATTATATGTAAATTAATATTATCTGGTATTCTCAGGGAAGAATTGGAGGAATTACGAACCTACATGATGCACCAGTACAAGCACACCAAAACTTCAAATAATAATGAGGATGTGTGTGTAGTCATCGGCAGAAAAACTATAAAAATTGACAATCATTACAGTTTAAAAAGTGCACAAGCTTTACTCTTAGCTAATATATCTGTGCAGCTGAGTGATGAAACATTATTCAATCTGCAAAAACAGATTTCAGTCATTTGTAACACGTTGTGCGAAAACAAAGCTTTTTTACTGAATTTTGATATCGTGGAAATTGTTGAACAGAAAACAAGAAACACTATTATTGACTCAAAAAGAAAATTTTTAACACCTAAGGTACTTCGCTTTTGGAAAAGTATTATTTTGTTATTGCATAAAGTTGGAGCGTTAGAGACACTGATGCTCAAGCTGCTCAGTATTGCAAACCAAGAAGAAGAGAGCAGAGAAAGAAGATATCTCGCCGCTTTATGGTTGAGTTCTATTGTCTATAGTTTTGTTCAGCTGAATATTGCTCACAATATTTCTCATACGATGGAGTTCGAATCAAACGTGGAATCATCTTTGATGAACCTAAACGAACACCTCAGAAAGCTTGTACACTCTAGACATGCCTACCTGAGGCATGTCTTGTGGCTAGACATAACGAGCATTATACCACACTTTCTCACCGATATCGATTTTTTATCGAATCTTTTATTACATGTGAATGAATTCTCTGTGAAATTGATAGAACCAATTCTGATGTTGGTTGCGACGAGGATAAACAAGAAAACGAGAGGACAATTATTAAATTTGGTTAAAATTTATACATTCCAAAAATACAATGATGAGAGCAACGATGTTTGCGACAAGATATTCACCATCGAAGATCTTCCTGAAACTTCAATAGAAAATGATGTACCCATATACAACAAGGAACAAACAAAACAGATTGTTCTGGCGGATCAAATAATCCGCAATTCTCATTGGAAACTAGCACTTGGTAATTTCGAACATCTTTAAAAAAATTATAATTTTGAGGAAAGTAATATAACAGAAAGTATCGTTTATCTAACTTTTCAGATACGTATCAATGGAATAGATGTCCTATCGGGTTACTGCCATGGCAGGATTCACTGAAGAGTTTAGAGCCATTTGACTTGAAACCGACAAAACATCCTGTTTCGGTTCTAGAATCGCAAATAGTTCCTGGCATTATAAATCCTAAAAAATTAAAAATAGAAAGCAGTAGTAGGTGGAACAATGTATTACGAAATAAAAAGAGGAGAAAATCTTGCAAGAATGCCATAGGTATTATAATGAATAAAGCACTGGAAGTTGCTAAGAATACAGACAATATAAATGAATAGATATTATACTATTGTTTTTTATCACAAAGAGTAAATAATCTACGAAAAAACAAATTATATATTTATTTATCATAAAATTGAAGACAAACATTTATATGTGCCATTCTTGAACGTTTACATTAAGAGCGGTAAAGCTCGCGTTGCATATAAATTCTGACTTTTTTTCTATAACATATTATAGAAATAAGATTTCTCTCTCTCTTGTTGTGCATTATGTACTTACATAATGTACTTATCATCATTAATATATAACCATATTCACATATAAATAACACTTGCCTATTTTCTTTTTTCTCTATCACATCAAATTACTTAGAAATATATTAAGTTATATGAAAATTATTTATATATAAAAGTATTAAGTTTTTTTAATATCACAACATCCAAGCACCATTGCTTCATCTTAAAAAAAAAACTTTAAATTTGTGTGCATATTATTTACATATATATATAAATATATAAATAATATATATATATATAAATTACACCCACACATACGTATATATAGCTTTCCAACTCTTCAATGTTTAAAACTTTTAGTTTATATTTTTTAAATATATACTTAATATGTATCAAAAACACGTAAATAGTACATCTCTGTTTGCAGTCTTTGGTTCTGCAGGATACGTTTTTGAGAATAAAACAAGATAGGGTACGTTCTGTCGTTGTGGAACACATTTTGCATTTTTAGTTCAAAAAGATAAACTAAGTTTATCCGTGGTATTTGTCTTCCTAAGCACTTCTTGCAAATGTTTGCTAGTTTCCAAGCCAAAGAAGTCCAAAGATTCCCGTCTCATTATTGCTATTCTAGAATTAAAATGTGAATATAAATCGAAGTAGATTCTAAACAATAGAAATAAAAGTACTAGTTTCTCAATACTCACCTTCCACCGGACACGTTATAAAGAAATCTCCAGTAGGACGATCTTAAGTTTTGCGGTTCCATTATGGCTGCGTGGAAAAGAATGGATGTACTTAAACAATATAAGAAAGTAGCGAACCATTTTACTTCAGGTACTTTTTTCTTTTCTACCGCGTCATTCCACAATAGCTAAAACAAAGTTGCAAGTAATGTAAAAAAACCAATCATGTAAACTTTTATACATGTGTATGCATATACATATGTACGGATATGTAACGATACCTGTAATGTTTTCCACATAAAATACAAAGCTATAGTATTGTTGGGAAACGCCATGAACGCCGTACTCGCGATAAGTCCAGCGGGAATAGCGTAAGTGTGTGAATCTTTGTTGAAAGTTCTCCTCAGCAAGCACGACATTAGCTGCACATGAACAAAGCAAAAGACGACAAAACCCATTATTCGGCAAATGATAGCTGAGTAAATAACATTTATTTAATATTACTTTTATGTACAAAAAATATATGCAGACAAAAAATGACATACCCTATAAAGAACGCTGAATCCTCCAACAAATACAGCCAGATTCAAATTTTGTTTTCGAAAAACGATGGTCTTTAATAATTTCGGCTTCTGAAGTAATCTTTTAAATTGTAAGACTAAGCTAAGTGCTACTTGTCCGCAGACACCATAACCGAAGATTTTTGCGCTATCCTTTTATGTAAAAACATCAGTACGAAGTAAAATCTATTGTTGTATATTTCAAGAATAGACAATTTCTCATCGCGTATTTTGCTTACCATCAAGACGTAGTGTATACAGCTGTATGGATGTGGACACGAGGCGTGCTTACTTTGTGCTTTTATGATGTTAATGATGTGTTTGTACGCCTCAAACGATGTCAAAACAATATTAGTTTTGGTTTTTCGTGAATTATTCCGTACACTTCTGCTACTTTCTGCTATTCTGTCAACAGTTTCTTTATCCGATATTTCTGAACGCGAGTTCCTGTTTATGAGATACTCCGTTTCTTCGTGTTTGCCAGCGATTATCCTGGATGGTTTACACATTAAACACAACACACAAAGATATGCAAATATATTACATATAAAATATCCAAGTGTATTAAATACCTAAGTATTTTATATATTTGATCCTGTTTATTGACTTTTGAGCGGAAAAAGTACAGTAATACAGCTACGCTTGTGGCAAAAATATAGACCTCTCCTTTCGGAATAGGCGAGAAATATCCTCGCCACACGCCCATTCTAAACAACGTTTCCGTTGCCTATTAAAAAAATAAGCAATAGAATGTATTTCTAATTTATGTGTTCGCATAGCGTTGGCCGCGCTCAGCAGAACGCGCAACAGTTGTTGTGCAACGGTTTGCGATGTTTTTCAACTGTTGGGAATTTCTGCTGAAGCGAAAGATAAGCATTAAAATCGCAAATGGTCGTGAACAAGCGGTTGCGTTCTACTAAACGCGGCTACTGCAATATCTTACTTACAATGTTCGACACATAGAGACACAACAATGTTCGTCTAGAAGTTCTTTCTATCAGAATAGCAGTAAGGCTAGATAAGAAGGCGGGTAAAAAAGATATAGTTGGGAGATAGAAACATCCGAGAATCCGTCTAAAAAAACACAATTATACATTTTTATACATGTATATTTAAGATGTTAACAAATAAAGGCGTGAATATAAGTGTTAGAGACATGTAAAAAAAGTTCTATCATTTTTAAAACAATTTCATTTACTTTAACATCTCATGGATGATACAGTATTTTTAATAAAAATTATCTTCTGGTATTGAACTTCGCGAAATTACATGTAAATGTAAGTGATATTATTCAGACAAGTGCAAGATCGGCGAATATTCAAAATTTATTTATTTTTTTTTTTTTAATAAATTTAAGTTGAAAAAAAAAGTTAATTTTTCTAGTTTACCAAGTTTTACCTTAATAGACAAATAAACATTGCGTAAGAAAAACCGCTCCATGAGAGGAACGCTGTGGATTGGAGAATGCCTAACGTAGTTTTTTTGATATCTTCCTTTGATGGTATTTTTTTTCTCATTAAAAAAGCAATCTGCAAGTAGTACGAATAAGAGTTAGTAAATCTAAGAGAGAAAGCTTAAGAGTACATTCTGTGTCAAACGTTTTAAAACGAACCCGAGAGTCATTTATTTGCTTATCATTACGTAACTAACTTAATTTACACCTTGTAAATGTTTATTTTGTTGTAATTTATACAAAGCTAACGCGTTTATCTGAATTACAAATACGGACGGAGAAGAACGAACTTTTGTGCTTTTGCACGCCAAGTTGCGTAAATATATGTATATTATTTTAACAATAAAAAGTACAGCTTTAAGTGTAAAGACATAAACGCTTCTATCTGCACTAATATATCACTCAACTGGCAACTCTACATCTATATAACGTCGGTTATAAATTTATAAAGATAACTTCTTTAATTTCTTTATCGTTCGATTTCAAAGTAAAACACACACGTTTAAATATATAGTAAAACTAACGGTTTTTTAAAGACCTTTGATCTACATATTTTCTTGAATATTATTTTAAATTTATAAAGCGAATGCAAAAAAAAAAGATCGACTACATGTATAATAAATATGCGTGCGCGTGTGTGTTACTCAACATTAATCATATTCCAGCTGTTTCACGTTTCTACTATACACGTCGAGCTATCACTCATATATTGTGTATCAGGTTCAGATTCTTGGCGCGTTTAAATACCCGCGAGGTACGAGTGCACTCAAAGATAGAGGTTTTTAGCACGAGCGCTCAGTGCAACTGCACTCAGCACGCGTACGTTCCCCTCGAGGACGTCAGCTGCAGGGCTCGGTGCGAGCGCACTGACATTATTACAAACTGAAGGGCATGTGTCCTCAGAAAGAAAGGTACAACGCTCTGTTTTCCTTTCAATTATGAAATCATTCCGGCAAGACGATTGGTACGTGTATAAGAACGGAAAGAGAAAATTACTCGTTCAATCTTTCCTCTCTCTACCGAGAGAACGGAGATAAACACAGAAAAAATAAAATACGCATTTACTGACATATTTCACATATGTACGTACTATGTAAACAGTCGTGTATATTCGAAGAGATTCTTGCAATGAGTGTAAACCGAGACCCGTGTTCGAACTGATGCACGAAGTTGTCCACGGGTGAACGTAGTCTTCGCAGCTCGTGTCGATCGCAAACTTGCTGAGTCGCGCGGGCATCGTCACTACGAGCGGCCAGTACAACAATAAATAATTGCACGTGATGTAACGATGCGTGTCAGCAGCGATCTCGACTTTCCGCGTATATATTCGTCGTGCGTTACTCCACAAATTTGGCGGGCTATCGGATATCACACACACGAATGTTCAAAGACAAATCGCATCTTTCTATTGACTCGCCGTGTTAACATATGATAACATCAAAGCTCAAATCCGTTTGTCCCGGATTCACAGATTCTAGAGAAGCCAGCGGCGTCTACGACTGACAGCGACTGAGCGGAGAAGAGGAAACAGCACCATCACGAGCGTACCAGCGGAGGCTCAACCTCGAAACTTGTGGTGGACAAAATGCGCCGGCGCAGCTTACGCAAGTTTATCCGAACGCGAATGGTGTGTATGTGTGCATATTGATTCCACGTAGATCTCCTGCAATTTAAAATAGCGAACCGTATTAAACTTCTTTTTGAATCATTAAAAAACAAACTTGTATACATTTTCTTTCTTATACTAAAATAAGTCATAGATTCTAAATTTATTATTCACGAAATTAAAAAAAAAACAAAAAAACAAAAAAAACGCTTAGATGTTACAAATGCGCTACAGATCAAAAATCTCACAGAAACCTCATCAGACGTTCGTTAGATATCGCATATGGGTGTCTAATGAAGTTTTTGTTCTTTGATAAACGTAATAAAGGAAGTAGAATATTTTAGTTTTAAATGTCAATTTGCTCCTAATGTCGCAATTAAAGGTGATTGAGCAAGAAATCGAATCTTAAAAGAATTTCTTTGATCAAAGTCGTGACTTTATTATTTAAAGTTCATTTTTAAACTTTTTTTAAAATATTAATTGCAATTAATGTGTGTATTTTATTTATAGAGTTGAACTTTGAAGATGGTGCCTCACCGTCTTATTTACAAGATATGGCAATTTATATCCGATTCTAAAAAAATGACTGGGTGAAAAAAATTTTCAAGCAACAACGATATTTTATCAATGTAAATGGCTATACAAGCAACAACGATATTTTATCAATGTAAATGGCTATAGTTGTTACAAAAACATTACATCCGATAATCAGCTAGCGGTTTTGCAGTTTTATTCTTCTAAAAAATATCAACTGTAATGTATGTGATATGTAATGTATACTGCTGTATCGCTACCTACACGTTGTTTTGAATATTTATCAATCGCCTTACGTAAAATACACTGCAAACAATTAAAACGATTAGATAATACATTACTCTCGCAGCATAAAAAAAACAATTGTAAGCATGTTTTTGTTGTTATACAGCATTGTGAGTGCGCAATCTATAGATAAGATAAATTACATATATAATGGAGTATTATCAATACGCAAATGACCGTTGTAACATTACAGTTACACGTTGCGGTGCGTCAGTATGTGTGAAATTAAATCGAATTTTGAAGGTTTAAAATTTTTAAAGTTTAAATCCTGAAGTAGCGGATTCTCTATTCTTTTCTAATCTTTTTATTGATAACAGTCGAGAAACGGAATGCGTAGACAGTATTCAAGAGATGGCCTATCTCACTTCACTTTTATCGATAAATTTGTTTATTACTAAAATTCTACGATACACGCAACATAAAAGCTACGTGCTAAACGTGTATTTAGATGCAAATTTATTGACAAAAGTAAAGTGCAAATACGGACCTATGCATCTGGCTACGAAGAAGATGCTTTAACTTCAACACAAAGAACTATGTTCATCGATATTAATTGGATTGTTTATTCTCCGATACTACGAGTGCAATTCCATTGCATCTTGCATCTAGAAGAAAGGAAAACTAATACTCTGTGATCGAGCAACACACAACTGTTAATATAAATTTGAACATACGTGACCAAAGTTTTACCTAAAATTACCTAAAATACCTATTATTTTACCTAAAATTTATAATATACTGTATGATATAAAAAATATTTAGATATAAACTAATTATCACAATATTTCATTTTACACATGTAATTTTTTTTCAAGAATTTTTTCCGTATTAATCACATTTGTTAATTGCGCTATTATCTTGATAAGGAGAAGGAGAAATCTGTTCGTATGAAGATCGATCGGATAGTAAAGATAAGTAGTTTTCCATAAGAGATATGCAATCCGTTAAGATATATATATGAGATGTCCGAAATTTATCTGCACATAGTGGAAAAATTACTGTCAGAGAGACACATCGCCGCACGTGCACTAATTTGCGATCAATTTGACGAGTCAACGTTTGATCGCGACTGATCAATCTATCATCGATAGCATCACATCCTGCACATGTGTGTCTCGGATTTACATTTCGTTCGATGCATAAGTACACACGTAAGTATTTCAGTTTCGTGTTTTCCAACGCGTTTTCCGTTAGTTTTATACCAAGTACCGTATTAAGTGCTTCAAACGCGGTCATTAGAGAACTTTAGTCGCTTTCACACAGTACACGTGTGGAAAATTATATTCTGTCAAACACGCTTACGCGTGTTATTAAGATAATATATTGGAGTTTTAACGTAGTAAAAAAACTAACGTACACACGAAAAGACATATAAATTGCATGAGAATATTTTGCATATATACGTTACTTATTTCACTTACACACATGTGTTATATGTCATTGTATACTTTGTGTTATACGTATATTTTTTTTTTCAGAATCTGTTTTGACATTACGAACAAAAAACCACGATTGGAAGCAATAAATGCTCTTATTTGCGCACACTGACTTGTGCAATTTTGTCATTTCACGCGCTCATTGAAAAAACATTTATGAAAATGACTGTCAGTCTGAGAACAATGGGATTTGTAAAATCAAATCGCCGTGTCCGCCGAAGTTTGAACGTGCGCAAATACGGTAAGTAATGACCGTTGTTAATGTCAATTGTAAATTTACGAGTGAAGTTTCTCGACCGCTCAATATTTTTTATCGGTACACGACGGTTTTTCCTGGCATTTAAATTAAACAAAAAATTGTTCGACAATGATTATCGGCGATCTAAAACAAAAACATGTAAATATTACATAATATTGAACAACTGAATTAGAGAGTGCAGAAATAAGTAAATAACAAGAGATATCGATTTAATTTAAAGTTGCCTAAATGTAACAAACTTTTTTGTAACATTGTGACTTCGAAAATGTTTCTTTCTTTTATTTATATCATTTCGACTATGTTTTGGCTGACAACAGCAAGACCGCAAACGGTCACAGTATTGTATCTGCTCAGAAGAATATATACATAAACACATATGAGATGTCGCTGCAAAAGAAGCTGATTCCGCGCTTGTGATTACGCCAGAACGGACGGGAATTACATACGCGTTCCGTTCCGAACCAGTACCGCAAATCAATCGCGAACGCGCGACAAAAACGAATTTATAGCGAACGTAGAAGAAGACGACGACGCGGTTGATTGCGTGTTTCTCAAGTATTATATGACGTACGTTGTGTGAGAGGCTGTTATCTCGCGTGAGAGATTACATGCATAAAAATATAGGAAAACATTCAAACGCGTCAGCGAGAAACAAGACGAGATGTCGCACGAGAGAACAGACCGCAAGATGTTGTCGAGATCGAGTTCGAACGCGCAAAAATTTCTAAGTTTGCCTTATCGCGTTCGTATCTTCATTTTGTAAAGCTGCAAATACGTCATTGCAACTAGATTATTGTAGTGGCAAGAAATAGAGTTGACTTCGGGCAGTCGTTTATGCGTCGGAATAAGTGGCAGCATCCGAGTGTGTGTTCTTTATAAGATCGTTCGCGCGTGATTGCATTCTCGTCTCAAAGTTCTTCTATTATCGTTGCTTGTTTTTTGCTGCTTATGTTGCAAGACGACTTTAATAATAGTTTTCACTTCTTTATGCTTGCTAGTGAGCAATCATCTTCTAGCGGACGGCGAGGTGAAGAAAGAAAAGATACCGTTCAACATCGACACAAACATGTTGAAAATTGGCTTTCTCGGTGGTGGAAAAATGGCCCAGGCGCTCGCCCAAGGCTTCATACGTGCGGGTAAATCGTTTTTTTCCACACGCATGTTTTATTCATTTTTTTAAACTGGTACTTTAATGGCAACCGGTTGATTTGCATCAATCGATGAAACTTATTGATTAACTTACGAATAACACTTGCAAAATTGTGGCTTTGGCGTTTTGTCACGTAATTCGCGTTTTATTTTCAGGTTTAAGCAAAGGCGAGAAGATATTGGCTAGTTGTTTACCAACTGACACTGGAAGTATTCAAGCGTTTAAGGTGAGAGATGACAGTATAAGTAAACGAACAAAGGTCGACCAGCGCTTCTTTCATTTGTCACATATTAATCGATAAGAAAAATAAAAAGGCGATAAAGCACGCGCTGCTCATATCGTTCAATGTCTCGCAAAATGTTAAAGTTGATAGACTTTAACTTAATTCACATCGACTTTAACGTATAATATATATAGAAAATATTCGTTAATATAACTTGCGTTCAAAATGTTCGTTAAATACATGTGATAGTTGCAAAATGCTATAAAGTGACCGTGTGAAATATTTTAAGTGATCATTGATTAAAACATTTTAATTATTTAAATTTGACGCGAGTGTAAAACTTCAGTAATTTCGAGCGCACCGATTCTTCGTAGAATTCGAAATTATTTTCTTTTCTTTCCGTTAGCAACCGGGAGCAAGAGACGAAAGATATGTTTCTCTTTCTCTTAGAGCGGGAACAGATGCGCATTCTGAGATTGTTGCGCAGTCACTCAAAAACATCGGGAAATCTGCTCGTTCATAAAAGAGAAATCGAAATTGTGATGCTCGAAATTACTGGAGTCTTACTGTAAATAGCGTGCGAGAATAAAATATTTGTTATAAAAGTCGTTTAAAAAAGTAGTTTTATTTCGGTTTTATAAGTTTCTTGTATTTAATGATAATTAGCACGATAAGAAAATGGTAATCTGCGAGTGACATTTCACGTAGTGAACATTATCATCGATAATGTCACTATCGATGATGTAAGTTTTTCGAACAGCTCACGTTTGCGCGTGATTAGTCGCGATCGCGGTATGCCTAATTAAGTTTCTTTTTAATATGCTCGAATAATTTTGAAACATATTACGCGAGCAAATTGCTTGTGCATAGATAATTCTGAAATATGTTCTAACATATCACATGAGAATCGCAAATTTACTTTTTTGTTTTACAAGCAAGCCAGTAATAATAGTTAATAGAGACATTACAAGAAAAAAATCGGAGATGACTTGTTTTTATGGAGGAAATAACTCATTAACGTACAAAAAGCGATTGATATCCAAAACGAACGAAAGCGACAGTAATGTTAAATTGCAGGGAAAAACAAATGCCAAACGTTGACTCATTATCACACGTGGTGTTTAGCGTGACAACTCGCCAGAGTTAATCATTTTCAATCATCGATGACTTCATCGTTGTTCGAAAAGTTTCTTAAACTGTCGCTATCTACGCGTCGTTTCGGATACTCATCAATCGCCTCACGTACGCACGGTCTACATGTTGCAAGCCGGTCATAAAAGAAAAAAAAAAAAAAAAAAAAAAAAAAAAAAAAAGAGTCTGATAGCACATGCAGGAATGATATCGTTACTGTTAAAATAAAATTCATATATTTAATCGATACGTATATATATTTAACGGAAACGATAACGATATCTTTTAGAGAGATATGACTTTCGTTATCACGCTAAAAAAATCGCATACTACTATCTACTTATATTTCTAGGAAATGGAATCAAATACCGTTTTTGCCAATGCCCCCGTCGTCGATCACGGTGACGTGCTGATTCTATCGGTGAAGCCGCAAATTGTGCCGAAAATTCTGCCGGAAGTGAAGACACGTATCAATAAGAAATTACTCATTTCCATCGCAATGGGCATCTCCTTGGAGTCAATAGAAACGGTAACGATATCTGCATATCATTCAGCGCTAGAGTGTATTAAAATCGCAATTAAATGCGTGAATTGTTCATGACAAAGAAGAAAAAAAGAAGAAAACGCACCGTCTTAAGTAAGAATATTTTCAGGCGCTCCCGGAAGGAACACCTGTGATCAGAGTGATGCCGAATATGCCGGCATTGGTACGTTGCGGAGCCACGGTGTTCGCGCGTGGAAAATACGCAACTGACAAGGAAGCTGAGATCACGGAAAAATTGTTTTCTTCCGTGGGAATTTGCGAGGAAATTTCGGAAAATCTTATTGATCCCGTCACAGCCTTGGCTGGCTCCGGTCCTGCCTACGTGAGTGAAAACTGCTAATACGTTATACACAGTCTTGAATAGTATTTCCTTACACATAAGAAAAAACAAGTTATTAAACAGAAAATATATTATTGAATTAAACAAAAATAAAAACTCTCGCTTTTTCGGAGCCTTATTTGAGTTAAATGATTTAAGATCTAAAACAAGAGTGATATTTTTTCTTTCAGGTGTACATGATAATCGAGGCACTGGCCGATGGTGGAGTCAAAATGGGACTGACTAGACCGATCGCGTATAAACTTGCTGCGCAAACTGTTTTAGGCGCCGGTACTATGGTTCGTGAAACAAACATTCACCCAGGTCAGCTTAAGGATGACGTATCGTCGCCTGCAGGTCAGAATTTACATACACGACTTTTTCCTTTTTTTTTTTTTTTTTTACAGGCTCCACTATAACTGCTATTCATCATTTAGAAAAGCATGGACTAAGATCGGCGCTAATTGGCGCTGTAGAAGCAGCGACGCTTCGATGCAGAGAAGTTAGTTCGAAAATAAAAGCAAGTTAGAATTATTGTGAACGTTGACGACTTTTAGCGAAAAAGATACACAAAGGTAATAGAGGATAGTGTGATTTACATCTTAAAATGTAAATCTTAGAAATTCATGTTTTATGATACTGTAAACATCATTATTACGTTGACTGTTGCGGAAAAGTTGAGAATAACCTGAGAAGAAAATCTATGTTTTATAATAGTTAAATTTATGTCAAACTTTTAAGTGGTTGTGTATTGTATAAATTTTTCAAGAATTCTGACGAAATAATTCCGCGTATCTCTTTTGTTTTTGTTTCTATTGCGACAACTACAAAAAGACGAAAACTTTCGGCTGAAACATCAATTTTGACAAAAAACAATTTTATAAAAAAAAAAAAAAAAAAAAAAAAAAAAAAAAAAAAACAGATTTATTAAATTTAGGACATAAAACAAATTCACAAGTCGGGCTTCCACAGCCCGGCAGTGGTCAACGTGTTAATTGCTAGAAAATTACATAAAAGTAACTGTCTCTCTAAAATCTCTAGTGTGAATAGAAGCTATACATATTTTACGCATTAGACTAATTATTATTATTTTATTTGAACCAACTTGGGAAAAAATATTGCATATACAGATAAATGGCAAATGACAACTACTGACTTATTTATAACCAGATGGTCAAATATCTGGTTATAAATAATAAATTATATATGATTGTATATATATTTATATAAGATGGAGATGATCTCATATATCATAATTATATATATATACAGATATAGAATTTGTTTATATTTATGTGTTATATATAGATTTTTTCTCGGAAGCACTCTCAATGCGAAACATGTAAAACTGAAAAATATCTACATAGATCTGATATTAAAACTTATAATAACGAATTTAAACGTATATAAATCAATGTTTTCTAACATTTTACACAACCAATTTAGTTTTGTAACTAAATAATAATATTATGTATATATCAAATTGAATATGAAATATCATACACCATCTTATTCTTGTAAAATCTTATCAAAATATCTCGTTTGTTATGTAAATCGAAATAATTAATCGAAATAATTAATAAATTGGAAAATAGGAACGCTCATTTAAAAAAAAAATATAAGTAAAAATATTAACATGACTTGTACAAGTTATTTATATGTTTTTAGTTAAAGCCAACAAAATCCATAAACAAAATGTCAGCATATCTGCAAATACTGATATGAAAATATAAACTAAAAAAACAAATTTTACTGTATAATTTGATTCAAAATAACTTGTATTAATTATTTGACTAAATTTTACTTTACGAATAAATGAATGTTTCCTACATGTTGTTTTGTTTGCTTCAGCCTGATGTCTGTCAGCAATTTTTTTTTCTTGTTTCCACTTTTGAATCCAAGATTAAATTCCATCTTGAACATTTCTCTTCTAAAAAAATTGTAAGGTGATAAAAATATAAGTGAATAAAATGATGTGTGACTTTATGACAAAACAAACTTTGAATTTAAAAAACTTGTAATTATTGACATTTGTCACATTCATCAAAATAATTAATAATCTCCGTTTTAACAGGGGAACTGTCTGCGAGTATTATTTTAGTAAACTTTACATCAGAATCTGAAATAACATCTCTCCGCTATTTTAAATTTGCATACACAAGTTATGCTAATCATGTTATATCATCTGACATTATACTAACTGGTATTCATAGTCAAATCTAATATCTCAAGATGTTGTACAAGTTTTTTCATTAATTGACATTAAGAGCATCTGAAGATGAACTTAAGACAGAGAGATTTTAATATACAAATATTAGTTAACAAAATAAGTTTTCAAATCACTAAAAAAAACTAAACGCACAAAAAGAGATGAGGTAATGTTTATTTATGTTAAATACTTCTGAGAAATATTGATGGCCATTTTCGCTTTTTGCATTCGATGACTCTTGTGACACATCGAGAGTTTGGAGAACCGAACATACAACTCGAATAAACGTTTTCGGGACGAACGGCGAGTTATCGCAGAGGTTAGGTCCGCGCCTTCTTTTAAGATTTTTCCCTAACAAAATAAAAACAAAAGATTCAAACACACTCGATTTATTGTTGTTTTGTCAATTCGAGTAAACTCAATTTAACGTAGGTATTGTCTACATTGCTTCTGGAAACGAATGCGTTACTTGCGCGGCAACACGGCGAAATAGTACTACAAAAAATATATAATTTTCTCTAATTCTGATAAAAAACTAAAATATTTGTTAACTTACGTTATTTCGCGATAAGATAATGAGGTAATGCACACTTGAAGATTGTCGAAAAATCGCGAGGAAGACGGTGATGAGAGTGATTTGATATTTCGAGAATCGCAATTTGCGCTCCTCAGTAATGACGTCACGAGTTCGAGAATCGCAATATCGACGCGCGCAGCAGGATCGATCGAGGCGTAATTGCGATTCTCGAACTACGCGCGCTTCGATACGCTAGGATTGGCGGACAGTCTCGGTTGGCGCGCTAAACGGAGTGGACTTACGTACGAATTGTCCCGCATTTCTCGCGAATATTATCGGTTTGCGCGCCATTATTTTGCGTGTGTCGCAAGATATCTTCGGAGTGTTCGCGACGATGCACAAAAAAACATCGCGCACTTGCCGCCAATCGGCAAATTCACGATGAAATTGCATCGCGGCCGTCCGCGCTCCCGCGAACAAAATGGCCGACGCGCAACGCGAGAAGAACTTCGTTCGAAATTTCGTTTCTCTCCGGTGCTACGGTCGCAATTCAATCATCGATCTTGAAAACAAGTGTATAATGAGTGTTCCGCGACAATTGTTATCAATTTTGCGATCTTTTTATGTCAATAATGAGATTCACGTAATCGGAGCGAAAGGCTCGGAATCAACCGAATTTTTTTCATATTATCGCTCTTTGAAAGTAATCGTAGGTAATCGAGAGCGAATTAATCGCGAGCATCTGTGTTAAAATATCAGATTGTTCGGTGTATCGCGAACAACACCGGCAATTTTCGCCATTCGGCCATTACGCGCTTCCGCGCTGAAGTTGTATATTTGCTGAAACGAATCGTCCATAGACTATCAAATTCTGTCACGATGTTCTCACACTTCGAAGTTTGATCAACGGACTTCGTGCGACTACGAGATTTCAGAGCTCTCTGCTAGATGTCGCCGCGAATATCTTTCACGAACGACGAGACTTGCGCCGTGGCTACGTGATTGTCGCGGTCCGCCGCCATCTTGCTGCAATCGGAAGTTTGTTGTGCGATTACATCCGCGGAGTTTTTCATGTGATATGCGTGAACAAGACAGTGCGACGAGTAACACGCAAATGTTCGACGAGGGAAACGCAAGTTGACGCTGCCGATTTCGGAGGATCGTTCTGTCTTTGGCGACGAGTGATACGACGGGAACACGACGGTTGACATTGAGGGAACGTCTTCGGTGAGTCAATTTTTTTGTATGTCACTGGCTCGATTATATCAACAAATTCAATAGTTTATCGGGGCGCGACAAGTTTCTCGACGTCGCCGAGTTACAATTCGCAATTTCGAAGCAATTCGCGGTGAAACAATCGTCACGTAATGTTTACATTCGCAAATGTGATCGACTGAACGTTTTGTTATTTATTACCTAACTTTACCTGCGATGCCGCGTCTACTGTGCATGTACTGTGTGTGTACGTGCTGTGACATGATCTGATGTCATGTGTATCTCGCGAAATAAATTTAATATACAAACAAATTTCTCTCGTTTAAAAAACGTAAAAAAACGTAAATTTCTCCGAGCGAAATTATAATTCGCGTTATAATTGCCAATTTTTTTTTTCGCGAAAACTTTGAACAAATTGTGCATTCCGCATCGGAGCGGAACTGGTATTTACGTCGGTGCACGTATGACTAGTGATATCTGCATGTGTGTGTAATAAAAAAAAAAAAAAGATACGCACGTTTGATACAACACGTGTTTATTTCAAACGCTGATGGTGTTCGATTACTTTGCAAGAGACTCGGTAGCAAACCGATATATATCGCGGATATATATGTGTCCGATGATGTCACATTCTCAGATCGTTTTACATAATAACACATTACGCACATGCGTAAGAAAAAAAAATCGTAGAATTGTAGGTGTATTTGAAACGCGCATGATTCTTTCCTAAAGTTGAGTCACGCATCATTCGCGAAGCCTTCGATAGCTCAGTTGGTAGAGCGATGGACTGTAGTAGATCGTTTGGATACAGACATCCACAGGTCGCTGGTTCGAATCCGGCTCGAAGGATTTTTTTTTTTTTTTTTTTTTTAATTTTGTTTAAAAGCAAACTGTGCATTGTTGTGCTTGTTAGCGTTAGGTAACTGGCTTATTAAGTAAATAATTTATTTACAAGTTCAAAAATTGCCGCAAAACTTGCATTCTCTTATTTATATTTTTTTTATTTTATGTATGGAACAATTACACGTATACAATTTATGAAAGACGGTTTTATACGGTCTTATCGGTTTAATTTAACTCAATCACAGAGTATATAGTCGATCTCTGCGAAATGTTTTTACACTATTTCGGTATTTCGCGCAAAACTCGATTAAAGGTCTCAACTATTTCCGATCCTCCAGTACGTTACAAAAATACCCATAAAGTGTCCATGTGAATCAATAGGGAGGGAATATATGTGCGCTATATTACGAAAGCGCTCCGGTGGCGACAAATATCGCGGGAACGCGATCGTAATCTGAACGAACGAGCTAAAAACGACACGTGGGGGGGAAGGAGGGAAGGGAGGAATGATAGCCGGGCTATGAATATTCGCGGGTAAACGGATTAAAGGCCGAAAAATATCCATATTATCGGACATATGGGCGGCCATAAGGCTCGGTGTCGCGTATATACGGGGGAGGAGGGTGTGGGCGCCGCGCGCGCGTGCGATACGTATCCGCGCGTCGTGTAATTTATAGCCGCGTCCTAATCGTCTTTTCCAGCCATAATTTATTACTACTCCATCCATATTTATTGGCGCTTCGGCCACTGCATTCTGCCGCGCATCAGATCGGTTATATTGTTGCCGCCGGTGTGGCCCGATACACACCGCAATAAATTATCCAGCGCGCGAAGGCGCGACGGCTGACGCGCACTGATAGATTGCGGCCGAGAGGAGAAGCGATTTATTTAAGCAGTGCGGTATTTTGTGCGGTTTGTTGCAATTTTCGATATATATATACACATACACTCGCCGCTGTGATATATAGCTCGTTTTCCGCAATCTGGATGAGCCTTAAAAAGCGCGAGGAAGATCCTCTGTGAGGAGGAAAAACTCCGGAATAAAAGTTTAAATCGGGTTTTTGTTTCTTTTTTTTTTTTTTTTCAAGTTTTCTCTGAAAGCTATTTCGGAATGAATCCGCGATTATCCGCGCTACCGTATAGATCGCGGATAATCGATGCAATCGTTGAAAGTATCGTATCGTTGATAACGTCGTTATGCGCATATTTTATACAAATGTGTGTTTTTATATCCGATATGAAGAGTTTCATTGATGCGAAATAAAACGGAATTAATTACGATGACGCGAGATTAAATGCTGTTTGACGTAACACGTTTCACTGACCGCTAAAAGTTTCGATGATATCAACATCTTGAATTTTAACGATCTCGTTCTCTCTCTCTCTTTCTGCCCCGATCTGATTACATCGGAATATCGCTTTATTGACAGTGCATCGCAAATTAAACGTTGCGCTTTGTATAGTATACCAAAGCACCATGCGTGTGACACACGCATCCGCGATGTGCGTACACACACACACACGCACGCGCGACAAGTGCGCGCGTAATCGCACACAGGAGCGATTTGGTTTATGCTGTTCATGATATGTCGGTGTCCCGCGTATATTATCATTACACGGATGACGGTTCCCAGGTAGGTGATAATGCAGTGATCGACATCCGCTGATAATACGTAACAACATAATCCTTTTACGGACAAACTCCTCGCTTAAATATTTATGAGAATGCGCGTATGTTTAGCCGATTGACGCGCTATAAATATCGTTCAGGTTTTCTTACATACTCATTACCTACTTTGTATATTTATACGAATAATTTATTCCATAGAAAAAAAATAATAAAATTGACTTAAATCTATTATCATCCGCAAAACAATTATTATATCAGAGACACTCGAAGCACACATCGTTTCATTTTCAATCACACGCACGTATTTTGTTATTTTTTTTTTTAAATAAATCGATTTTCCCGGTCAGCGAACGAATTGAAACTCAACACACACCGATATGCGACGAATAATTCAGGAAGTTTGCGACCGACGAAAAAAAAAAACAAATTCACGATTGATACACGAACGATCGATTAAACTCGCAAACACGCGGGGATCCGTTTCTTCTTTGACGCGACGAAAATGATTGGATTTACGAGCGCGCGCGACGAGAAAGAGCGCGGCGACCGCCGATCATTCGATCCATGCACGCACGAGATATTACGTTCCTGTTCAGTGGCGTGGCGCGTAATCGGCCGTTAAATTCGCCCGGTGTCGACGCGAACGACACACAAAACGATTCAATTAACGCGTTCAGTTTTCGGCCGGCGCGTCATCGTATACGGCAGCATCGATACATTCTCGTGTACACGGTCGCGCTTTCCCCCTTTCCCGGCCTCGTCCGCGTCTTCTCCAATTTTGGAGCTCTCGCAAAACTACATGTAGAGTAGACGCGACACACGCGCCCGCGTTTATTGTTATTCAAATGTGACGAAAAGCGCGAAGTAATTCGATCGTGTCGCGACCGAAAATTTTGGACTCGTTTGACAACGATCAGACGCGCATTTTAAAAGACCATAATTTAATAATAAATATATGAGGATGTACAGTAAGGTGAAAAATTTTCTGTTGCCGATTTCAATCCGAGAGACAATTCACGTTTGACAAACAAAATAAAAAAACAAAAACGAAAAACGTAACGGAAACAAGAGCTATTATATTTTAAAGCTTATTACATTTCTATTCGTACTTTATTATTGTTTTATTATTGTACGTGTATAGTGTATGAAGGCAAAATTATGTATAAAATTTTATATAGTGCAGAATTTTTGTGTAAAAAATCGGATGAAAAATTGGAATCGATACAGACAGTCATTTTGTGTCGATTGTAGCTAGAAAAAAAAAGTTCTTTAGACAGATCCTTTAAACGGGAACTTTGAAATCATGTTTTACGGATGCGTCAAAACGAAGTTAATACGTGATCTTTAGATGAAGTCTCGAGTTTTGGTCGTATCTCGTCGTATCGTTGCGACGACCTGATCATCGCTGAAAGGTATCGTTTACACTCAAAGATCCGTGCAGTTTGGACTCCGCCGGTTACATGAATTATTAACGACGGGCTTGCAATAGCAAGTTCCCACGGGATGGGAAAGAGACGTGTATTGCCCGAAATTCCGTGGAGTTGTGTTATTAGTTCCCGTCGTTTGAAACGCACGGCTCTCTCATGTCGCGTCCATCCGATTATCTCTGCGCGTTAATATACACAGTGATACATAATTTTCACGGACGTCGAGTAATCGAGAGGTCGCAGTTACCTCAACTTTACGAACTATATGTATAACGCGTAAAATTAACTTTTTTAACGTAACAAAAGATACAAAAAAAGAAGATACATACACCGAGATTATTTTTGATAGTTGCGTCGCTATCAAGCCAGAACGTAAGGAATACACATTTATTCCATGAATATCCGCTTCTGAAAAGAAAAAAAAAACTAGACTCATTATAAGACATTAGCAATTACAAAAGTCGTGCAAAATATGATATTAAAATACAAATGTTTAATGTCGCAATTTGAAAGTCTTCGATATTCACAATCAAACTTACAAATCTCTTCATTTAGACTCTCACAAATCAAAATAATTGATTACAAATAAGTTTGTATTATTACATTCTGTTCCTCCAGAGGATATCAATTTTTCTTTTCTTCGGAAAAAAAGAAAAATTGATATCTTCTGGAGGAACAGGATGTAATAATACAAACTTATTTGTAATTGATTATTTTGACTTGTGAGAGTCTAAATGAAAAGATTTGTAAGTTTGATTGTGAATATCGAAGACTTTCAAATTGCGACATTAAACATTTGTATTTTAATAT
>QVOA01004319.1:0-11926 GCA_014825685.1 Pseudomyrmex cubaensis | reverse complement strand
TATTAATTTAAATTAATAATTATTAATAATTAAAACTTGACTTGAAAATAAAATAGTACAACAATAGAAATGAAATACGCGCCAGAAAATTAATTAATATATTGTATATTTATATTATTATTATTGTATATTTATTAAAAAATTCAATTATTTATAAAAAAACTAATTTAAGTATCAACTTTTATAAGTTAAAACCGAACAACGCGGTCAGACAGTTAGAAAATATGATAAAAAGTAACTCTTCAAAATATCAAAATTGCTGTTCAATCAGCAATTCTGCTATTTCGCGAAAATTAGGCGATTTTTTTCCTAACGATCATCGACTTGTCACGACTCGTTTACATTCGCTTGAGAATTTGTTGCGCGGCAAGAATATCGGCGGTTGAGAAACTTCTCTCGAATGGAACCACCGATGTGGAAGATGTTCGGCTCTAAAGATTTTTCTTGAATTTATGCGTTCCACGATCGCCCCGTAAAGACGACGAGTCACGCATATCCATTCAACCCCCATCTCCCTCCCAACATGTCGTCTTTCTTCTTTCTCATTTTCACTCTCTTATTATATTTCTCTAATATCGACGACACCGTCGAGATACGTCGCACAAACACCACGTGCGATAATGAGCCGGCGTTTGACATTTGTTCATCCGAAACGACGAAACTTCATTCAACGAGACGAGTTCCGGATCACAATCGCTCCTCGTAGATTCTTCTGGCGCATCTTTAACGAAATCGAACCTTCTTCTTGAGAAAAAACGCTCGCGTGCCACGCGCGCGCGAAGGCGGAGCGACTTTAACGACTTTGCGAGGATTCGCTGTTCACGCGAAAGCGACGCGATAACGACTTTCTAAGTGCGAAAATTTTCACGGCGACTTTGTGAAAATTTCCGGGGTGAGCCGCGGTAATACGCCGCGCGGTTTATCCCGCGCGCGCGCGCGCGAGTTTTGTCCTCTTGATGCGCCGCCGGATTGAGAGGGATCCGCGTCGCGCATCCATCTTGCATAGCATTTTAATGCAGTTGCGACAGTTTACACGGAAGAAAATCTTTTTCTCCCGGCTTATCCCGTCGGCGACTATAAAAAAAAAAAAGAAAAGCGCAACGTTCGCGGAGGGATAATTCGATCCCGGATTTTACGACGAGAACATTGAACGTAACACACAGATGGGTGTGCATTACCGAAGCAAAATTTTTCCGCGTAATATCGCAAATCGGATTTTGTGATATCGATAACAGAATTTATGAAATGGGGGAAAAAAAAGTGGATGTAGAGGTTTGCGGAAAGGGGGAGCGGGCGCGCGCCGCGTGTATTCCCTTCGCCCTAAATTGCTTGTTAACTTCAAGTTCGATCAGCCGGATGTTTTTATTGAATAAAAACGTTGAACTTTCTCACACATGAAAGAGAGAGAGAGAGAGAGAGAGAGAGCGCGCACGAACTCTCTAACGAACAAATTTTTCGCAAACGAATTTTTGTTGCAGGTCGAGATGAAAGGAATCTCCGGACCTATTGAATTTAAAGAAGGCCGCAGAATTCAGTTTAAATTGGATCTGCTGAAATTGAAACAGCACTCGCTCGTCAAGGTACGTCGTGACTTATCGTGCAAAACAGGAAGCGCGCGCGCGCTGCGGAAGAGCCACGCGAATATATAACAGACTACGAATATGTATATATATATAAAACTATATATAAAACTATATAAAACTGTATATAAAATATATTGCATGTACAAAACTAGGTCGGCGAGTGGCGTCCCGGCGTCGGCATCAATGTCACAGACACCGCGGCCTTTTTCGAACCTGGTATCGGCAACGTGACGCTGATCGTGATCACTATATTGGTGAGTCGCCGTCGAGCACTTGTTTTTTCGTTGTGACATTTGTTTCAAATTGTTGTCAAAAAAAACCAAAAAAAAAATATTCAATCGTATCTACTGTCGAATAAAAAACGAGAAGTTATTAAAAACGCACGTGAACAACGTGCGAGATCGATCGAGATGTCGCATAATGCGTCGACTGTTTCAACTCCGGCATCCGTCGTCGGCGCACCTCCTATTTTGGAAGAACGAGTTTTCGAACGAACGCGCGAAAGAGATGGTCGGGTTGAAAGTTTCCTCCGATATGGTCGGCGCCAACGTGTCTCGTCATAAATTTCGCGGTTATACGGCGGTATCTCAAAAGCGTTTTCCGTTATTCTTGCATGGATTCGCCCAATTCATTCCGCACGGAACCGGACACACACGCGCGCCCGGTACAGGAGATGCCGTACGTGATGATGCATCACGAAAAGAACTACACCGGGAACTCGCGGTTTTACGGTTTTTGCGTGGACCTACTGGCTGCGGTGGCGAAAGAGGTTGGCTTCTCGTACCGATTGGAGCTGGTGCCGGACAGGAAGTACGGCGCGCGGGACCCGGAAACCGGCGAGTGGAACGGCATCGTCAGAGAGCTCATGCGACATGTATGATTTTTGGTTTGTTTGTTTCGTTTTTTTTTTTTCTGTCTCTACACTTCTCTAGTCTCTCCGCCCTGATGAGCACTCGCGATGTCTCACCGAGTACTGTCGCTAGAAATTTATATATATATATATATCGCTGACTATAACTCTTCACCGCTGCGAATTGAGTACCGCTTCCAGCGTAGTTCACGAAAAAGTGTTAATAGTTTTTAGTTACTTTGACAGTTTTGTTTTCTCATGAAAAAATTGCGGTAAGTGACCCATATTCAGATTGATGATCGGAGATCACGAACGGTGCGGTCACGATGCGCCAATAATAACGTGCCGCGGCCCACCAATATTTGAAATTGAACTACAATGGCAATGTAACCTGGCCAAGTAATATTCCATTAATTATCTTGTCCCAATTTGTCTCATTTGTGTGTATGTATGTGTGTGTGTAAAGCCACGTAATAATTGACACTAGTTTGCTGTTTGTAATTTAGATTTATGTGAAAAATACAAATGTCAACAATGATAGAAATCTTGTGTGTGTTTGCGGCTTGTATAGTTCGTAATTTATTTATTTTTTTCCTCGTTATTTCGGACCTCATTCACAGTATCTTTGTGTATCTAGTTACATTTCTGTTATGCTCAACCGGTCGAATCTCTATCCTCCTAGTAACTCATAGTGATCAATTACTCTGGTATCTGCTATGGTGGGTATTGTGGGAAGAGGAGCTGCGCCGTGTAAAGGTAAATCATAATGCACGTCGAAATACGCGTAGCATCGGCAATCCGCAAATGCCAGTCAACGTGAAATAAGATCGTAAATCGATCAATGATAATAGCAAGTTTAATTACTGATCGCGTTGCATATTTGGTGGCGAGGCCGCCTCTCGATGAGGCTGCGAGCAAAGCTGGGACGGATTTTACGGTGCAAAAACTCCGCCGCGGAGATTCTCGTTTCAGAAAGTTGAATATGACAATACATTACTTCTTCAGAAATATTGCTAATTTAATATTTTGTTATTTTTATTATTATATATATAATGAGAAACGTATGATAAATAGTAGAAATAAGTATATTATGCGTAATAACAATTTTTGCTCGTGAAATTTGAAACAATTTCAAACCAACTAAGGGCCAATACGAGCCTGTATGCCGGATGTTTGTGGTAATCAATTATAAATTTATTTTTTAATTTCCCTAAATCGATTTAAATTAATACGCGCCGAAATTCGAATTAAATTTAATCCGAAAATGCATATTAGAACGCCTCTGTTTTGCATTTCACGAATATGTGAAATATTCAATTTACTCTCCAATGAAAATTAAAAACTCCATTGCGAAAAAGACACTTCGGATCTCCCGCATTCCGTGCGAAATATTATGCATCATATTTATAAATAATTTATATTAAAAAAATAATACTCTTCTTAACGCATTATTGTTTTTAGTCGATAACGTGCGTTATTCGGCTGCTCATAAGGGGATTTTGTTATAAACAAATTTATGCGAGATATGATGCCATAATTGGTTGTCAGATCTTCAAGAAGTAGCTTTATTTAGCCATTATTTAATATTTATAAAATAATTATTAAATGTCGTACGTGACTGCTATGTAAACGCAAAGCTCTTTAATGTGAACGAATATATCACATTGCAACATATATTATAACTGAGATAACAATGTGCTTGATTAAAAATATCGTTAAACAGATGACAGATGTAAAATATGGTTTGTTAATGTTAATAATAACGAAATATACGCGCGCTCGAGATAAATTTATTTCTTATAAATGTTATTTGCGCTCCAGGCACACGCGAAAATTGTGTTTTATGATCGCGGACTTTGAACACGCGCAGTAAATTATTTAGTGATCATCTCGTCAATACGTACGAGGGCAACACGTGCACGTCGCTTTATAATTACGGGCGTGTTCGTTGAAATTTGGTGCACCCGCCCTATCCTCCCCCTGGTTTCACGTTAAATCTTTCACGCTCTTACGGCTTCGCGCTTCACGTACTTCTCCGCTTTATTCAAGATTCATGAATTATTCAAAGGAGAGTTAAAAGTAGCCGTGCGCCACCATCAAGAGAGACTTGGCTTTAAATTAATTTTATATCACGTCTTCTGTCTTCTAGGTTGCGGTCTTTACTCCGTTTCGTGCTCTCGTATATATATAGTATATGTACGTAGCGTGCGGGTGCGCAGTGTATTAAGCAGTCATTTACGAAGGCATCAACTTTAATCCCCGATTTTTTTCTGTTTAATTTACGGCTCTACTTTCTTCCGTTTTATGCGCGACGTTTCTTTTTTTTTGTGGGAAAGGGGGGAAATCTACGAACAAATATTTGTTGGATGCGCAAGAAATAATATTTCGCTTGTAGGAGTTTTTAATTTCCACGTGAGCCGGAGAGAGAGAGAGAGAGGGATTTTAGCTTTATTTTTACGCGCACGTTCGCGCAGCTTATTAAATCATATATTTTCAAGCAGTTCTTTTTCCATGCATATGCATGTAACACACGGTATACACTTGCGTGTGTGTGTGTGTATTTTTTTGTTTTTTGCAAGCGAATGGAAGATGAACACAAAACGTGCGTATGTATAAAATATGCACGTCTCTTTGCTGTTTCGCGTCCGTAATGTAAAAAAATAATGACAAGCGGATAATGAAGTTAACGATGTGATATCATGTAAAATTCGTATCATGCAAAGTGAGATTTAAATCTCTCTCTCTCTCTCTCTTTTTCTCCCTCTTTCTCCGGCGAGGAATTAGCGCGCTCTCTTTCCGACTTTTTGGTACACATATCGCTTTTCGACGCAGTTTAATTAATACGCGCCGAACTATATATAGGTAGTACATTAATTCGGTCGAAATTCTCATATGCGACCCGTAAATATCAAATCTGGTCGACGTGACCCTCTAATTAAATCCCTCCACGTTTTCGCCATAACGCAGCCGGCCACGTTGGACCCATTTTCATCTAAAATGGCGAAAAGCTTCATGAAGTAAAGTTACTTTATTACGTTTCAAGAAGCCGATTTAAATTTAAATTTAAATCTAGACCGCACGCGTTTCGTGCGCGCGCGCACCCCGAGCTTTCAACTCTCTGTAGATCCTGAATATACGGCGACCGCCGTGATAACGCCGGTCGCACCTGAAAACAGGTCTTTTTGTCTATGCGCGTATATGTATATACGCGCCTTCCTTCTCTTCGTTTCGTCCTAAGAATAATATTTGCCCGACTAGAACGAAGAGTTTTTTCTCGCGTTCGTTTGTTTCACCCGATACACTCTGCAATTATCGGAATTCGAATAATTTTTCCCGTTCCTTCTTTGCTTCTCCGTTTTTTTCCCCTCCCCCGTCCATCCTGTCCCGCAAACTTCCGCGAAGATCGATAATTCATACGAGCGCGCTGTATCCGGTGTTTAATCCACTATTTTTTTTTTCGCGAGAGAAAGAGAGAGAGAGACGCAAGAGATACGTACGCGCGTGTTTACCGTCTTTGTTTGTGCGAAGCGCTGCGCAAACAAAAGTTATTATTACGACAGATGTGAGATCAGAAAATTTTATTCCGAAACAATTTTATTCTAAAACACATCCACGTATGATGTGACCGATAGGCCAATAGAAGCTCAAACACAGTTGTTGTATTGTTAATTATCAATATATATATAATTGGTAAATTGCAAACGTTTTCAACCGCAGTTTCGGTCAGTGCAACTGCAATGTTTAAATAAGGATACAAATGTGAGACAACGTAGATCGTTAAAAGATGAAAACGGGACAAAAACTCAGTTACAATAAAATTTTTATCGGCTTTTCAGTCTCGCTGTTTAAAAAATAAAACGCTATTTAAAAAAAAAAAACTTGTGAAACTTGGAGCCGTTACATATTGTATTATTCACTTTTGCGCATATCTACATGACAAGTGAGTTAAGCCCGCTATTGAACTACCGGCTTATCCATATAATTCTCGACGAGAAAAATCCAACTTGTCTCAACTTTCTCCCATCGATCATATTATCAGCGCGCAAATCGGGAAACAATTGTCAGCGACACGATTTATTTGTGCCAAGTTAATCTTCTCGCTTTATCTCGGATCTTTCTTTTCTTTCTCTCCTCATTCCATAAAATCACAATATATCGTCGGGACGGAAGAGGCGGGGAGAGTCGAACTTCGTGAGTGCCTTCACGCCCGTTAATCGATACCTCGCCTCGCACCTGAGGCCTACGGCGCGGAAACTCGTCATGCACATCTCGTGGGAGTGTTCGACGTAATAGACTATCGAAGAGCAATCCATTTAGCCGGTAATCAGTATCGAGAGGACTGTATCTACCCCTGCGAGCGCATCTCTCTCTCTCTCTTCGTCTGTGCGTCATGCAAAGCGCAGACATACGCGAACACACACGGGGATGCCGTCGTAAATACCAATTAAAGCTGTCCACGCCGCCACGAAGATGCACGACCTGTTATCGTTCCACTCGGTGGTGCGTTTCGGCACTTCCGACGGCTCTGTGCAGCGCGTGACGGTGTCACTTTCACGTAATTCATAGATAGCTTGTTTCGGATGCTCGAAAACACGTTTCTAGCTGATGTCACGCGTTCTCACGTTGCCGTGAAAACGTGATAAGAGAGACATTACAGGATATTTTTTTTATCTTTTTTTTTGTTTTTGTACGAGCACATTCTTTTTCGTTTCGTTCAACTCACTTTTACAAACGCGCCCGAGCAACCCTCCGTGCGAAATTATCTCCGCGATTATTACGAAACACGTTCATCTATTATTCTTTAATCAAGCCTGGTAACGTTTATCTCTCTCTCTCTCTCTCTCGGCGGTGCGCGGAAAAACACCGAAATTCTCTTCTAATCTCGAGAACAGAAGCCGTAAAACTCGATCTTCGCGCGCGCGCGCGCACGCACGTTTTCCCTCCGGCCAGCGAGAGAAAGAAAAAAGAATGTACATTCAGGCCGTAAAATTTCCACGTGAACGCTTTATCGTTTGGCGCGACGTTTCTCGTCGCCGACCATGCCGACGAATCCGCGGTCTCCTCCCGCGGAGCTTAACAAGATAGGCGGGAAAACTGACGACCGGAGACGGACGGAAACAGTGCGACGGGGGAAAAAGGAGACGGAGAGAAAGGAACCGCCGGAATCGAGCGAGAAAGACGACGATCCTTTTTTCTTTTTTTTTCTTTTTTACGATCCCCGTAGGAGCAGCCGTACGTAATGCTGAAGAGCGGCGGCAACTACAGCGGGGACGAGCGTTACGAGGGCTTCTGCATCGACCTGCTGAAGGAGATAGCGCGCATGGTGGGCTTCGCCTACAGGATCGAGCTCGTGCCGGACGGCAAGTATGGCGTTTACGATTACGAGACCGGCGAGTGGAACGGGATAGTGCGCCAGCTGATGGACAAGGTGAGTGTGTGACAAATGCGGGTGTCGTAAGCGGGGACGGACTCTTGTACGTATCGGTAACAGATCGGGACTGGCGCGGATACAGAATTTGTCGAGCGAAACAACCTTCGATCTCTTTTTTTTTTCGCAAGTAAGTCGATTCGTCGACCGTGACAAATACTCGATCGGATCCGCCGAAAAGACGCGCGAGATGATAGAAGTTGACATCCGGGGGAGGGAACATCCCTCTCCCCCCCCCGGGTACAGGAAGACATTAATCATGCAAATTGACGGTCGACATTCCCTCGGACGCGATACGCCAGAGAAGGAAATGTAAACCCCCGCGCGATATCGGAGACCGACCTGATTTTGCCCCGGCGTTTCCGATCACGGAGCGGAGCGCGCGCGATGCGCACTTTGCGCTAAACGCGTCGCGACACACCCCGTAGGCTTAGCGCCGGATGCTATTTCGCTTTTGCAATTCAAATCACGAACGGATGCGACACCGCGCGCGCGTCTATACCCGTTTCACGGAAAGCGTGAAACTAACTCTCCTCCTCCCCCTCCGGGGGCCAGACGCGCGCGCGCGCGTCTCCTATTTCAAGTAAGCACACGCCCGACCGATTAGGTGCACCGCGCGCAATTCTGCCGAATTTCAATATCCCCGCTGACGTTTGTAACAGATGCAATATACAGCGCGCGCTCTCACACATGCCGCGTGATAACAATGTCAACTTGTTCGCGCGCTCCGAACAACAACCGCGCGGGTAACAAAGACAACCCGCCGCCGCACAAAAAAAAAAGAGAGCCCGCGAGGTGCCAGGTAAATCCTCTTGTTTTTCCACTTAAATACACTCTTGTATTGTAAATATTACGTAACCATCCGTAAATTATATATCGCAGCGAGATACTCATCACACCGCCAATTTTGCACTAATCTTGCAGTAAAAAAACAAGATCGTAGAATTTGAGACTGTGCCCCTCTCCCGCTTTTTTACATTACTTGTGTGCAATTGCTTCGTCGTCGATTCGATCTCGGAAGCGATTTCTCTTCTAAAACTCGCAACAGTGTCTGAAAAATTTTGAGCCGTGAAGTGACGACAGATTGGGTCTGTCTACAACTGAAAATTATACACAGAATCCACCGCTTTCCGCTCATTGGCTCGAATTAATTAATTAACTAATTAATATTGGGAATTTCGCAAAGTGAATTTTCTGTTCAGACTGGCCCGACACTTTGGCTGTGTCAAAATTTGTCAGACTGTATGTGTGTGTGTGTGCGTGTGTACGCGCAAAAACGGCGCGGAAGTGCTTTCACGAATAAGAATTTCTTTCAATGGGAAGAGACCGAAACTACGGTCCTCCGCTCGCGAGTTTTTTCTTCTTTTTTTTTTTTTTTGAGAGAGAGAGGAAGGAGGGAAGGGGAGAACTAAGTAGGATGTAACTAGCTTGTGTATATCTAGAGAGGCGGATATCTACATTCCAGAACTACTACTTTCGCCATAAATCCCGAACTTCGGGATTGGGTTTTAGTATCCCGGGAACCCAAAGGGCGCACTTTTGTCACGATGAATAATGCATATTAGCCCGGTGTGTGTGCGTGTAACAAAGAAAAACCCCGCTCTCTCTCTCTCTCTTTCTCTTGTATAGAAATAATTAATTCCGCGCTTTTCAATGTAACACGACGAGAAAGGGAGCCGCGCGTAATACAGTCTTCGGCGAAAAGTATATGCGGTCGGTTTAAACCAACGAGAAACGCGGGTATACGTCTTTTTTAGCCGCGCGCGTTTTTATTTAATTTAAACAAGAGATAGCACGAAAAAATTTCAAGGACCCACTTGTCTCTCTCTCGTCCGCCGCGCGGAATAACCAACGCGTTTTTAATTTCCGGACGACGAGAGAGAGCGGGCGCGCGAATTACCACGTACGCGGTGCAGTATATTAATGGTTTGATCGACGCCGCGTATTGAAAAGCGTTTGGCAATATCGATGTGCGATATGACGAGAAACGCGCGCGTGCGCGTAACGGACAATTACAATGCGGGAATTGTGAGAAATCACGAATACGCGGAATTTCCCTCACTTTCGTCGGGGAGACCCGCGCGCCAGACCCGGCGGCGAACGTTACAAAGCGAGCGGCACTATGTTATCCGGACGGCGGTATTAATTTTGTCAGATGATCATTAATAATTCTCGCCTCGCTGCAGTCGCCACCCTCGCGACGAGCGGCGGCGGCGACGAAACCGAGAACGGAAAAATGATGATAAACAGCCGACAGCGCGTAATATGCCTGGGAAACCGGCGTCGTATTTTAGAGACTTAAGCGTAGTTAAGCGGATCGTCGTCCTGAGAGCGTCCAAGAGAACGTCCGAATTCAAGAGAACGTCAAAGCGAAATTTAGTCCTCGAGAGAAGAGGAGAGTATATATATCGCATCTACTATATAATGATCAGTGACGTTCATTAATGAAGATATATTACAACAGCCTACGATATGTAAAAAAAAAAGACGTAGCTAAATTTTTTCTTTTTTCCCGAAATATTAAAAGTCAAAAAAAAAAAGAGAAAAATATCATAAAACTGCAATTGAATTAAAACGCGTGCGTGTGCAATTTAACGCAACAAGTTTCACGCTGACAACAAAATATGCAAAATGTCACGCGAAATATTAATTTCGCCTCGCTCGAATTCTCCCGAATATAGAGAGAATGATATATCGATATTCCATTTTTATATATACGAACACACTTTGATAAATGGGATATCGTTTGTCGACTTGCGCACCTCCCGAGGGGGTGCGACAAAGCTCAAAAATGAATGAACGAAATGAAAAAGCGAAGCTCGCGCCCAAAGCACACCATCACGCGCGTATCACTCCGGTGATGGTGTTACGGACAAATATTAATCGCGAAACGCGATTTTCGACAGAAAACATAAAATAAATAACGCAATACACAATAACGCGCTCGCGCGCGCGCACGAGCGTAAAATATATTTGCGCGCGCGCAAGTCCTATGCCGAAATTGATATCGCTCTCTTTCCGGTACATTATCTCTGCTTTAACTGTGGATTTCTGGTCGTTCTCCTCTTTTCCCCCGGTCTCGTTTTCTCCCTCTCCCCCTCTTCCCTGCGAGGCATGTCGATGCGTGAAAACAACATCACGCTCGTACATTCATAAACGATTGACGGCGCGCGATACATCGCGCCGTGACTCCGCAATGGCGCCGCGGGCTGTCATCGCAGCGAGAGAACCGCCCCGCAACAAATTATCACGACCACGTCATCCACGGTCTGCAGCGCGACGACGGAAAGGGGCGATGACACGGGAGGGTAACGTAAATCACACGCGAATTAGCGACACCGCGAATTTCGAAATATCTTTCATCGCGCGGGACGAGAACCCGGTGATTTTACACGGTCGACGTCGATACCGAGCGTATCGGCTGTCCGTCGCGCGCGCATACAACAGACGCGCGTCGTCGAAGCGCAACATTCGCAGTTTTCAGAACTCGCGATTCGACGGCCGTAAATTCATTCGGCGTTTATAAAGCGACAAGGCTTTTCATAAACAAATGAGGTCGAAATAAAGTCTATTATTCTATTTTGTAAACGCGAAAACAAATAATATATATATTTACATGTGAAAAACATTTATATTCCTCGAAAGCAAAACGCGAGATGAATGTTCGAATAGAGAATGCAAATATTTAATAATAAATACAAATATTTAATAATAAGTAATAAATAATACGTGTGATATTTGATTTCAAAATTACTTCTCGAGTTGTTTGTTTTTTTCTATTGTACGTCTCGAATAAATATTATAATATACGTGTTCAAAAGAAACTCGCGCGGTTTAGTTTTTCAAACAAAAGGCATAAATTACGCGAAAAATAAATCGAAAAAAAAAAAACGCGTGCGAAAATTTCTACACGCGTTTGATATCGGCGTTGCGCGGCAGCTCGCCGAAATATAGATACGTAAGGCGATGAAACAAAGCGTGACCCGCCGCAGCAGGCGATGGAAATTGGCGTATTCGCGAAGAATATGAAGAACACGCGGTGGCGGCGGCGGCATGGAGAGAGGA
>QVOA01004318.1:0-11926 GCA_014825685.1 Pseudomyrmex cubaensis | reverse complement strand
ACCGGTAATCGTCAAATATCGTAGAGGTGATAATAGCAAATACTTATCACCTCTACAGTTGCGCAAATATACAGATTTGTTGTGAGCGAGCATCCGTTGTATCCAAAGATAAATATGCAAACCCAAACTTATAAGAAATATTATATACGTCTCCGAATAATATATTATAATTCCGCTCCTACATAATGAACAATTACATTATTTTATTATCTTTTCGTTATTTTTATTATTAGGTCAAGATAATAAAAATAATCAGTCAGTGCAATTAAATTTAGTGAATTTTTTCGCTTTATATCGTAAATAGAGAATAAATGAACAAAGAAATAAGATCTTTCGGAAGATATGCAAGTATATATATATATTTCGGAAGATATTGCGAGTATATATATGCACATATACATAGAATTTGTGCTTCACGCAGTACGTGACTGCGACAGCAAAGAGAAGGGAGAGGCGTCATTGCCGATACCACCGTCGAGCCTCTGTACTATGCGACGGTGCATACGTGCTCGGAACTGCTATCGGTGTTACGCTACATACACCGCGACCCTGCAATTCTGCGCCGACCGACATGCTCGTCGGACACCCGACTGTCTAATCGACTGGCTGCATACACTGCCGCGCACCTGTTCCTCGAACACAAACGCAACGGGCGGCCGCGTTTTGCATGAACGTTCGGGTTCGTACGTGCTGGATCCATCGGTCTGTGACACCGAAGACGAGCCGAACTCATCGTCGAAGAAAGGAGATCGACGTCATCCGGGCGTCATTGGAAATCCCGAGAGTCGAGCTTTGCGACGAACGCGAAACCGCACGTAATCGAAACAAGAGAGGATCAGAAGGGAACAATGTTGAAACCGCAATCGACGACGGAGAGCGAAGAGAGAACGAGATAACCGAGCGGAGATATATATTATATACCTTCGAGAGTGGATAAGCTCGGATACACTGTAGATCTCCACCGCTTCCCAGCGACCAGTATTCTTGATAAATAGCAACTTCGTATCTATTGACAGCGGCTGTCTAGGTCACGATCAACACTCGAAAAAAAAAATAAAAAAAAACGATATTAAAGCGCGTTATTTTCCGCGCTTTTAACGGTTACGAGAGAGTGTGTGCGATAAAGATAGCAATCATCGTACGTAGCGTTCGTCGAGCGTTTCAGTCATCGTCGACGCGACGATGTACGTTTGATTGCAATATGAACGGTCCGTGTACGCGAATCAACGTGGCGCTTCGTGCATAAATCGACGAGTCGTACGATACGTTCGCACAAATCGAAATGCCAGGCCACGGCGCGAGAACGACGTTGCGAAACATCGAACGCGAGCTCCCCCGGTGTGTTTCGATCGCGTCGTATGCTAATTAAAGATACGTGAGTATCGAGGCAGCGATTTTTTTGCCCGCGCGGCCGCCGCCGAGCCGAAATGTTCTCTCTCCACGTGCACGGCATAATTTACCGAGCGCCCGTGTCTCCGTCGCGGAGAGAAACGGCCGGACTAAACTCGGCTAATCCGATGCTAATTCAATGCAACGGCCAACTGCTCCCGTCCACAATGGACTTTATGCGCATGTAACGTCCGTGCGCCGCGCTAAGCATGCACGCGCGCACTCGCGAGACTCTAATCGCGCGACACGAGTCCGCGTTTCTCGGTGTCGGCGAGGAGAGATATAACGTAAACGTGCGAGAGAAATACTGAAACGCGGTGAAAAAGAGAGAGAGAGAGATTTACCAATATTCCGGAGCTACCGTTTTGCAATGCTAGTTAACTTTAATCCGGCCAGCCCCGGGTAGCCGGCAGCAACATTTTCGCGCTGCTGAATAATCACTTTATTCGTTGTCAGGTCGATCCATTACACTGACTAAAATTCCAACGAGCGACGTTTCACTCTCGTTTCATTCATACTACGCGCGTTGTATATATGTACATGTATATCGCGCGCATTCCTGGCGTCAAAACATACACTGTTGCCGTGATAATTTTGTGATAACAGCCACGCGCATTTAATTCTGCAATTTTTATCGAGACAACAACAAACATTTGATTATCATATAATCACAGTATATACAGCTATTTTTACAGCTCTAATGAAAGTTAAAACTGCCGCTTCTCTCCGACTATATTATTGAAAACGTTATTAACACTCGGTTTTTGTCTGCACTTTCTCTTTTCCACAAATAAAATAATACGTCAGTTCTCCGAAGGCAAAAAAATTAATGGTTCTCCGCAAGAAATTTCTCGTTCGCGAGAGGAATTCGCGAACGAAAAAAATTGGGCGCGTAATAATTATTATCTGTGTTGTATGGCATCGCGCAAAAATTTAGGTTTACGTGCTTGTAAGTGACTAATAAATATCTCCTCGTTGTACTTGCGCGTCGCGGTAATTGAGGCATAAAGCGCCGGTATACGAATTTAGCTGAGAAAATAGCGCGTTACACAAACCGTCGCGACGTACTTATGCGCCCGCCTTCGCCAGAGACAAACTCGTAAAAACGCTCGTAACTGGTACATCATCCGAGCAAGCAAACTACGTCACGTACGAGACTTTTTCTACATTATTATGAAGTAACTACTCCCCCGGGCTCTAAGTATGTCAGTGGTTTATGCTTGTTTGCCTGTCGCTCTTTTCTGCGGTTTTAGCGTAAAGAAGATTTGGTCTTATGAGAAAAGGAACATACTTATTACACGAGACTCTCTCTCTCTTTCTCTCTCTTCCTTTTACAGCATGTTCCAGGACACTGATTCAATCGCTTAATGCACCGAGCTTATCAAAGAGAAACAGAAACCGAGATAGCAAGAAGATGAAATTTCATGAAATCAAAAAATCGGATCTTTCCTCTTCGAACTCTGTATACGTGCTACGCCGTGACAAGTGAGTATGTACGAGAAAAACGTGATTCGCGTGATATATAAAGTACTTGCAACTTTTTATTAATGTCAGTCTTAGGAAAAAAATTGGAATAATTAGAAACCGCGTAATAGAAACTCGATGAATCGGAGCAGAAAAACGTTTTTAAAATCATTCATTATCACCTAAACGAATGACGAGCGTCATTTTTCCATAAAGAAATATATTTACATAAGTACTTTTTTCTCTTTTGTAGTTTGTGTAGTCACAGTGTAATATATAAAATATTGAATTTAGATTTAAAACATGAAATATGTACGTACAATTAACTGTTTCGCGATTCGAAATCGTAAATTGAAATAGTGCGGTCTGACATTTATAACAAACCATAAAATAAATATCTATAATCTTTTTGTATGTTCGACGCGCGCAGCATTTTATAATGTATGGATTTTTATTAATTTATTATATCTACTGCGAGAAATGAATGCACATCGAATATTCGTTAAAAAAAAGCACACACAATTTTATATACACTATGTGTGTGTGTGCGAATTCATATTTTCCCAATATACAATAGCGCAAGAAATATGTACATCTCGCGGAGAACTGTCTGTTGTACATGCAATTAAAAATTCGCTGGTGATATAAAAACAATGGAGTTCGGTACAAAATTTTTTCCCGAATTTCACAATCTAAAGGAATATTTATTAACGTTGCGCACGCAAATTGCATAGAAAATCGAGTTATCCTCGACGTTGTGCAACTGTAAATACGGGCTCGTGCAAATATGTGAACAACACACGAACGGACAACAACAAAAAAATGCGCGCACTACCACGTGGATCACTTCGGATCGTCCTACGTACGTGATGACAGCGGAGCACGCAAGTCGTCGCGCAAGCTTCAACGTTTTAAACCAATTAACCGAGAAAGCGAGCACACGCTGCGATCGATGGTTATTGGCTTTTTCTTACGTTAAATTAATTAAGAAGCTGGAAACATGGACAGTTCGAAATGCTCAGAGCAAGTTCAAAGAATTATTGTCCGCGATAGCTATTTCTGAGAATATCCAAAAAAACGAAAATATTATAGATATTTTTCTCCGCGTAAGATCTGAGTGAGTACCGATTGAATCATGCTAATAAAACATGATCTTTGACCTCTATTTCTGTTCAAAACATTTCGGCGCTATCGATACGATAACGCGAAACGAAATCAATATCACCGTTCTATTTTTCTTTTATGTAAGGAAAAAAAGAAGACAAAATCCACGGAAAACTACCTTTAGATATCAAATATATAGATGCGAGTGCAAATACAATTGTATGTATGTACATATTTGCACGTTATGTAGTTTGCTCCTCTGCTGTGTATATATCTTACACAATATGATTTACTCTCATAAATATGGATGCCAGCGCAGACACAACAAGATGATTCTGCGCAAACTGATTAAGCCAAACCGTGTAACCAGAAATATATTCCCGTGCTCTCATAGGAAATTGCTCTATACATAATTTTATAAAATAACTTGGAGACGCGATATTATAATAAATTAATGTGTACAATAAGCTAGTCGTTAAAAAGGAAAACTTTTTTCGGCTGTCTCTTGAAAATCGTGACAATGTTGAACCGCGTGAATTATTCGCGCAGATTTGAAAACGAGAAACAAAGTGAACTTTCATTAAAAGTTTCGTGATAAGCTCGATGTTCTGGCTCGTGTCTCGAGAAGAAGATGGAGAAAGAAAAAGGATGACTAATCGAAAACTTTTGCACGCGATTGCAGTGCAGTGTCGATCTGTCGTTATAAAAAAACACAATTTGTGCAAAAATATAAATAAAAAATTTAAAGCACAGCTTCTTCCACTTCGGATATCACATATTACATGTTGATCCCGAAAGAATTTCGCAAACTGATGTAAAACTACTCTTCTACCGAGATATGAATTGCTTATATACGACATGAATGTGACAGAGAAGTATCCGGATTTCATGCAAAATGAAATCCAAATCCGTGAGTAAACAATACTACCTACACACGTAAGATACATGTGTGCGTAACTGTGCAACGCGCGCGCGTAGATTGTAAATAGTAGAGCAGTGTAGATAGTATGCTCATGAGAGTGATATTGCTGCTGGTCGATAGGTTTCCGATGCTATTGTGCTGCGTGATATCCAGTCAGTCGAGGCGCATGAATCGCGCATCGATACCTACGGTACACATATAGCTAATAAAAAAGCAATACAACATACCTGTACGTACAGATCTGCAAGATCGACATCAACGACAATAAAAAACGGAGTGCGCTAATTGCACCGTATTCGCTCGGTCTCCTTTGACGCGGACGACACGTCCCACATGTGTAGTATTTTCTAAATTACAACCTGCAGAATCGATCGTATGGAAGAGCGATAAAAATAAAAGAGTTTGCTCGAGTACGCGTTTTCCCTTATCCGTTCCGTACTTGCGTACTTTGTCGCACGATAGTCCATCGACTAGATCTAGAAAATGATTATGTCGTTTGTGTGAATATTTGTTGTTTCTCTTTTCTTCTGTCCCTCTCCCTTCTCTCCTTCTCTCTCTCTCTTGCTTTCGCTCGCTCGCTCGCTTCGTCTCTTTCTATCGTATAAATTTTAATTACTCCCATGAATAAATGCATTAATAACATCGACCTCGCCTACGCGCGCATTGACTGTTAAGAGCAGAGTGTAACACCTGCAACGGAGCAACGTGTTTGTGTTTCTTCGTTAGGATGCAAAAGGATATCACTGTGACAAGACTAATGATGTACACGAGATCATATCAAGTTCCTACATAAGATTTTGTCTCTGGTAACATATCTTTTTCTCCGTCACAAGATAAAAATTCAACTTTTAAAAAGATCTCGTGTATTGCCAGTACATGTTATTGTTTTTCAAATTTTATAATCCAGAAAAGGGAAACAAATTGAAAAACAAATTTGTGTATACTCGCTTGTACGCAGTGTACACAAAATTTCGAAAAAAAAAAAATAAACGAAGTAGGAAAGATATGTTGAAAAAAATAATATCTAAAATAACAATATCTATCGACATAAAAAAGAAAAAAGAAAGATATATACATATATATTTAATTCTAACGTTTTTCTTGCGATACTTAACAATCTCTATTCGCCGAGATCAACTTTCTATTTTATTTCACTTATCACGGCGCGCTTTTGTCGTTTTATTGACTCTTTCGATATATCTTTCACATACTTATCTCTAAAAAAAAGATAATCTGATTATCGGACAGCATACACGTGCGGCGGTGTTGTTCGAGTGTTATTATGTCTAGACTAGAAATGTGTCGTGTGCCTTATTTACAACGGTTCAAGTTCTCCTAAAGCGCCAGCACACGTACATGACATTCTTGGAATAGCGGTTACCGTATACATATATTTCTCAGAACAAAAAGCTGACATGAGTGACGAAAGTAATAAACGAGAGTAACTATTACTAATTTCCAAAGAACTTGCAACTGAGAAATGCACATCTACGTCTTGCTCTCGCCGTTAGTTTTGAAAGTGTTTCGCAACAACAATTTTCAATCGTCTTACGTTACACGGATAATATTAATGAGAGAAATACATGTGTAAGAGAGAATATATATATGTATGCAGAAGAGAAACGAAACTTCAATCTGTGATAAAGCGAAGTTGTCTTAGAACGTAATTTCCTGTCAGCTTTAGTGTTAACAGGATATTTAAATATGTTAATCTGTTAAAGTTAAATGACGTGACTAATAACATAGTTAAAATTACGGCAAATTATGTAACTGGCGGAGGCTTAACTTTACTATCTCGCGCCGGCAAGAGAGAAACGGAACTTCATTCTGTTCACGTGCGCGTCAATCTCACGACGTGTAAGAAGTAGTCGCGCCGGTCGTTCCCGACGCGGCGCGCAGCCTTAATCCATTCCAGAACGTCGAATACCCGGTAGATCCGACGTTTTCCGCGAATACTTAGTCACCGGCGCGTCGGTGAGAGAGCGAAAGGTTCTCCGCACGCGGAATCGCAAATGAGAGTTCACTTGTGGACGTAAGAAGCGTAACTGATTTTCGTGGTCTATCGAATCGCGAGTCTTTGTCAGTGTCATTGTTTTTGTCGTTTTTCTGCAGCAGCAACAGCTCCGAAGATCGCTCGAGAGTTGCACGTGCTAACTCGCGAGAGAATTTTTGATCTTCGCACGTTCTACGCGATCACACATTTTTTTAACGAAAGATACAAACGTTACAACATCTTATAAATTTCTGAATTCAAGATATTATTTTAAAAACGCGAAGAGAAATAAAATTGAATAAAATTGTGATTTCTTATCTGAATCGAATTTTCAATTCATCAAATAAAAAGTTATATTGTCATCTCGTAAAAAGAATGATAATATAAGTAGGTAGATGAGGTGGAAGCGAGAGAGCACGAGAGCGATAAACGTTACGCGCCCAAAGGCTGCGTATCCCATGAATTACAATCACAAATCGCGCGCTCGGATAAAATGTAGATTGGAGCACATTAACATATTTTGCCGCTAACGAGGAGGGTATGCCCCCGCGAACACACTTAACTTCAAAATTACACGAGCCTGCTTTGAGGCGCACGTCAAAGTCGCAGCAACACCGAGACGTATAGAATTAAGTTACTACTATCATCGGTGTAAAACTTTCGGAAATTTCATCAACTGCAGCGCGCGGCATCGCTTTGTGACATTCCACGTCATCACAATTAACGCGAAATTTACCGAACAGCAATTCATTCTCATGAGAATAGAATCTCGAAGGTCATTTTACTTTTTTTTTTTATAATGACGCGAAGCTCTTTCCTGATATCGTAACGCGTCTTACGTAAGGCGTTGTTGCTAAAGTACCTGTGCATTGTTCGTTCTCCGTGTCGGCGCAGTAAAATGACCGGACACTCGGTGCTAATTTCAATGAATCTTTTGTTGGTCGTACCTGCAACAAAAAAAAGTAACACATCGAGTATTACACACATGGCGCCAAACAAAACGCGCACGAACGTTCAATGTACGTTTACGTTATTATACGCTAGTCCCATCGCGAATGACTCATTACACAACTTTCCGGTCTGTCGATCACGTAACGTATCGGTCGAAGTGGAATTGTATTCGTCTTTCGTTTCTTCGACAAAGTCGAATAGAACGCGCTTGCGCGCGCGCGCGCGCGCGAGGTGAAACATAATATACCATATTTATCTTGTCACGCTAATAAAAGAGAAGATTGATGAAAAAAGTTGATCCAGGATAATCCGGGGAAAACGGAGAGAAAAATAGGAGATAAAAACAAAAGGAGAAAAAAAGTTAAGGCGGAAGAGGGTGCTAGGCTAATATTAATATTAGTTTTTCTATAAAGCGCTAATTCCGCCGAGCGTCTGCCCTAAAGAAGATTAAGTTGCTTTAACGTTTTACGCTTTGCGCTGGATACATTTAACGTCGTATGAATTTTCTCGCGATGATACCGTTTAAGATCCAAAACAAGAAGAAAAAAATTATAATTTTAAACTTTTAAAAACTATCTCTTCAGATATTACGTAAAAGAAGTATTAAATACACTTGATATAAGGTTTTGTTTTACACAAATTAAGTTTAATATTTACTAAGAAAAGACTCGATGTGAGAAAAGTCAATGTGTAAGTTAGGCACAACTGTCTATGGGCCATCGCCGTGCGATAATCTACCGGATGGCAGATAAAGGTGATGCAACGCGGTAACGGCAAAATGGTTTTAGCGATAACTCGAAGCACGAGTTAAACGAGCGTTCGCGGTAATTTACCCAGACCTGGCACGCTTCTTGTACATACACATATTAGAACACAAGGTTTCGCCAATCTTCCACCCATGAGGGTATCGGGGAAAGATTAAGCAAAGCGGTTTATCTCGTAATATACACGGGAACAAGACTCGGACGGACGGTGCGAGATAGAAACGAGAAAGCGAGAGAAGAGCGGCAGTAAATGCCGCGCAAAGGGAGATATAGGCACGGTCTAACAAGGCACATTAATTTCCGAAAAAGAAACGAGGTCTAATCGTGGAATATTATTTTATCTCACGCACAACGATATTCCCGCGTGTTTCCCGTAAGAAGTATATTGCGCGCGAGCTGGAGCAATCGAGACGCTTTCGGAGAGAAATGTCGTTTTGTAGGACGATCAATATCTCTCCCGTTACGTTACACTCGGCAATAATTGCCGAAACCATCTCCTAGCAGCGGCGTGTGTGTTATTTCATGCAGTCATTCTGTCGTGAAAGAACAAGCACCGCGTTCCCTCGTTCGCCATTAAATCGATCCTATCTCGAGCCCCGCGGGGTCCTTCGCTCGACATTACGATACATCTGTTGATTTCTTTTCTTTTTTGCCTCTTCTCTCCCTTCTCGTCCACGTCGCGATGAGTTCTCGTCTCGACGAGAAGGGGAGACGACGATTGCGCAAAATCGCGGTTGGAAAATTGGTCGGCGCGTAAGGTGGAGGAGAGCTGGCGCGATCGATATTGAGAATTTCTGATACGGCCTACACGGAGCAATGCCTGCCAGATTAATGATTGAGTTGCGATTACGACCGCGCGCCGCCGGCCCGTCACTCACAGCATTAGAATCTCCTTTTCTCGACCGAGATCGAGATTAAAGTTTATTGCGCGCGGAATTGATTTTGCGCGGTTCCTTGTGTCAGAACGACGGTGATCGAACGCTCGTGTGTACAAGTTTGCGATTTAAACAAGCCGGCCGACGTGCATTTGCATGTCTTTCGAATTACGCAAGGAAATATTTCATTAAAATTCCTCGTAATCGATCGCCGCGAGAACGTCGTGAGTTATGCGGTATAAAAAAAATTCTGATTGTATGTGTAATAACTAATTGCAACGCGCAAATCGATGAGAGACAAAGATACACACGTGGGACGAATAAGTGGTGCACGTTTCATGAGATTACGTTACGTCATTTACGCTTTAAACGACCGTCACGTATTGAAAATCACACGGTGACGTCAATTTTTCATCTGGAGGGAGCGCCGAAGAGAGAAGTAAAAGTCAGTAGGTCGTTCGGCGGCAAACGCTAATAACCGACGATGATGATCCGCCGCGTTCGCATGTATATAATCCGATTTACAAAGAAAAAATTTACACGCGTATTAAAACGATCGTGTGTCATTTATAAAAGACCGAAGTCTTTTTTGACGAGATAAAGTGACATAATCTGGCGACACGGATAATACTCGAGAAAAAAAATTCATCTCACAAATGACAAGCGCGCGTTTTCTCCTCATCTTCTTTCTAATTACTCGTCTTAGAGCCTTGCGCGCTATCGTCAGAAAAGGAAACAGAAAAGAAACTTCCGTCGTAGATCATGTTGTATCATCAAATTATGTCACCCTCACCCCATCTTTTCTCCGTGGAAATAGAAAACTCATCTTCGGGATGAGCGACGCGTTCGTCGTTTTTCCGCAGACTAATACTGACGTGGCGCGTTTCTCGATGTAACCAACAAAACCGTACAGCGAACACGGCCTGTGCCTGACGGCCAAAGCCAAGCTGCACCTGACAGTCCTCGTGACGGCAAGTTTCGCGTTTCCGTCCTCTTCTGTCTATTTATACTATAAATGTCGATTGCTCATGGCGTAACGCAAACCCATATATATATAGGGCGACTTGCTCTCCGTTGAAAATAAAGATATATATCGGGTAGAAACGTGTCTGCATCGGCTGCCGCTGTCAGTGACACATTTTACGCTCTTTCGTCTTCCTTCAGATAACACCTGAATAAATCGATCGGGCATTGTGCGTGACGTTAATATTGACAATAATATTACGGATGTTTATATGTGTCTTTTTTTCCTTTTTTTAAATCTTTCGATATAGAGAGATTTATAAAAAGCTCCAAAAAGCGAGCGATATTGATTGGAACAAGTGGGTCGAGAGAAATATCAGAATTTTCCGAGCGAGGTAAATGTTGAAACATTTATATTAATTCACTCGTTGAACGAATGGTCACGTCCAGCTGTGCGAGATCGAAAAACGCGATTACATATCTTTTGTTCCATCGTTGCATGTCCTTTTCGAGGAGTTTACTCGAAGCCGCCGACTTCGGTTCTTGAGAAACTTTTAGATAGAAGAAACGCGAATGGCTCGCCTGTGGTAATGTAGAAGCGTCATTTTATGCGAGGTAAATGATACTATGCCTGCAACGGTGATGTGCGCAATTATTTCCTTCTGTGTAAGTCGGTTTCAACGACCGCGATTGAAGGAAAGATGATTTCCCGGCGAATTACCACCACTCCTCGGAATTCTCACGTTCCTCTGTCCTATATAAATCGCTATTGAAATTCTTTGATAGATATCTTCTGCGCAAAATCTCAGAAGCTGAGAAATTATTTAAGCCGAAACACGACAAACTTCTTCTTGGTAGAAACTCTAAACATAGCATAAGCGCCGCGTGAATGGCGCATCGGCGGGCCACGAATATAAATAGGCTGACCATGCGTCGCATCCACCGTGACAAATCGCGGGCGACGAACTGCTTGAGATCTCGCGGGTGTCGTATGTGCGCGCGCGTGAATGAAACAGCCGGCAGGCACGCGCAGTGGCAGCGGGCTATAGTTGGAAGCGCGCAATGTCAAGGGAAATCGACGTACGAGCAAACATACGTCGTTGCCGTACGCATCGTTTCGTCCGAAACTGACTTCGCTGTAAATGGCGTGTAAAGTGCTCGAATGCGCATGACAATGTCATACGCGGTCAGACAAGTATGATTAGATTCTGCTGGTAACGCGCAAAATCGGCTGCGCGGAATTCACTTCTATCTCTCGCGTCAGACCGTGTGCGTTATCTCGAATTTCCAGTCTCGCTTTATCTTTTCGAATTATTATTCATGCAACATTGAAGAGTAAATACGTCTCAGTAGATATAAGCAACTTCATAAATTACAGAGAAAGAGAAAGAGAAAGAGAGAGAGAGAGAGAGAGAGAGAATAATAATAATAATAATAATAATAATAATAATAATAATAATAATAATAATAATAATAATAATAATAATAATAATAATAATAA
>QVOA01004317.1:0-16624 GCA_014825685.1 Pseudomyrmex cubaensis | reverse complement strand
CGGCAAATGTCTGACTCACCTTGTCCTAAAGTTGCTGAAAACATGTTGGGCAACATGACAGCAAAACCACAGACAGGTGGCTATCAGGGTTGTGTCGCTAAATGAAAAGCACTCCATGTTTGTAAATATTGTAGAGCCTCAGAAAGCAAGTAAAACTTATCTGAATAAAATATTAAAGTTATTCACTGTATATACTCACACAAAACAAAAACTCCATTAATATAATATATCGCATGGAGCTGTGACGCATGTCTAATGGACGTCTAATAAATGTTTTGTTCTGTGTGAGTAATGACTAGATGTAATATAATAAAGTTATGGCGACCGTGCTACGCAGTAACGCAGTTTTTTTTGGAAAGAATTGGTGTCTTACACCAATACATTTTCAACAAATAAATTACATTTAGACATAGACAGCATATGGACCAACCGATTGGGTCTAAAGAGCCATAATTGCAAAGAAGAAGAACAGATGTAATATATAATATTATATAATAATATATGTAACAAAATAAAAATGTATAAATATTGTGAGTTAAAGTGATTTTATACACATGATTCGCACTTCCCACACGGAAAATGACTAAAATAATTTAAACATCTTTTAGATATCTTTACGATGTCTTTTGTGCTATCCGGATTGACTGTTGATGATAAATCGAAAAAGTTTGATTAACTCTTTGCCTGCAGACCTCAAAAGTGACCTACGAGTAAGACAGACTGGGTCTGTGTGAGATTCACGCGAATTTAAAATCGAATATTTCCGCGAAAAATCAATATTTTTTCAATTTTGTTTTTTTGAATCAAAAGTTTTAACGATTCCGCGTCGATAAAAAAACAAATACAACAAACAAACAAATTGAAAGAATCTCTAGTAGTTTTGAAGATATAAACGTTTGAAAAAAAAATAATTTTCTCTAGAAACGCTGATGCGCAATTTTTGAATGAGTCTGAGAGATCTATGTCTGGCGAAGGGTTAATGGAGAAAATTATTAAAATAATAAGTAAAATAAGTAATAGAGAAAGCAAATAATGAACAGACATATTACGACTACAATAAAATTGTGATAAATAACTATAGAATAAAACTATTCGCAGTTATTATGATTTTATATTTGAGTCACAAACTGTATTTTATTATTAATGATTTAGATGTAATATACGTAATGTAATTATGATGACGATCGAAGCGGTCACGTAAAGAAATATTTATATATACTCATTTTGACGACATGTGACCAAAAAAAAGGTATCGTCACGCGAATCAATTTATTCTTTTTTTTTCTGCTTTCATCATGCTTTTATAGCTGATAATATCAGCTATATGGCCATATATATAAACACATATAGCCATCAGCCTGATATGGCTATATATGTTTTGAATGTTACCAGCATTCTGTCGACAACATAATGTCCAACACAGAATAAAAATCTCATTAGATATCAGTTAGACGTTCATTTTCTTGTCAGCAATGTCTAATAGATGAAGTCTCTAATGAGGCTCCTGTGAATTTTCGTACTATGTGGAATGATATTGTATACTTTGCAATTTAGACCTAATATATATAAATATATCAAGATAACGATATTCTGTGGCAACAATACATATAATCAGAAATATAATCAGAAATATAATACGTTTACTTTAAGTCATCATTTGATTGACGTCACACATAATAACGAAAACTGACCTTGACCTTTTTATTGGCGCCCTTTAGGCGTTTTGAAAGTTCGTTCAGAGTATGCTGTTGGCGTCTACTGGCGTTTAACTAAGTTTTGTCATCTGAGTTAGCGCCTTCAGGCGTCCAACCAATATTATTTAAATGAAACTAGAGATGCCTTCAGACGTTTGGTATTTAGTATCGGTATTCATATATTTTTATATTAATGCAATACAATTCGGTTTCGACGATTTTTACTTTCAGAATGTTTTCACGTAAGCGAAAAGTTTTTGCCATCTGTAGCATCGGTCGCGGCTAAACATCCGCTGTCACACGCGCTCTGCATAAGACTAATATTACATTTGTCGTATGACAAATTTTTAGAGTATGTTAATTGGCTACAAAACTGAGAAATTCTAAATCTTTTTATGGGTATTCTATCCAATCAACATACTTAAAAAATTTGTCGTACGACAAATGTAATATTAGCCTTAGAATTGTTTGTCACAGCGAAAGGGTTAAATCGACGTTATAATGACGGCATCTTGCTAGTTTAGAAGATTATTTTCTTGATCATTTTATTTTAAGGTTTTTGTTTTTTTTGTTGTAAAGATATACTTGGCGTAGCGCATTGTGAATGAAAAACGCACGTTATAGATGAAAAATAACGCAATATTATTTGAACAATCTGTTAGATATCTTTACGATACATCTTTCAGACTTTTGTGCCGTTTGGAAAAATACACTCATGCTAAATAACATCAAACTTAGCATCATTTGTGTTCAAACTTGTGAAGTCTTTAGCATAATGTTTTCCACCTGACCTCCGCGGAAAGAGCGTTCTCTTTGCGAGATGAACGCATCACGTAAGACGGTGTTCTTTATTGATATAGTTAATATTTGATAGAGATAAAACTTTCTGGCGTGACTGAGATAAAATATGTCACACTCGCATAAATAGCGCATAGCGCGAACAACAGTGCGTTACAAGATAACATATACGTTTTATGATATCAAAAGTGAGAAAAGGGTGAGAGAATGTGTTTGTATCTATAATGTGTAGAAAAAAAAAAAACAAAAAAAAAGAGTGAGAAGTGTGAGAGTCAGTGTGGAACTTGTTAGAGGGAATTGATACAATTCAATCGAAATAATTGTCTGTTTTATACTATTCTGATAAAACGCTTTTATTTAAAACTTTTCTCTTTTGTCACATCGCATCGACGGCGCGCTAAAAGGCACAAAATGGATTTTAAAAGTATTTATAGTTATCTTGTATATCAAAACATTCAATGTTTTTCTCTCTATTATTTTTTGTTCTATTTTTAACGTAAAAAGATAGATGTGCATTATAGTTTTATTTTGTTGTATGTAATGTTAATTGCTCAATTCGGAAAATACGTATCTTTTGTTTACATGGTGCTTTTTTTACAATATAAAAAAAACAGAAAAGAAAAACGTTTAATTGTTTGACGTTCTTTTCATGTACAATTGTATATTTTAGCATCAATATACACAAAAAAAATCTATCACGCGTGCAAACGTCAAACAACAATGTTAGTCGGTAGTTGAAGTGACTGAAAAAAAAAAACAGAACTAGAAAGAAACAAAACAGAGCGTTGCGTAGTTTTAAAGCGATGTATTTATTTTGTATATGTGATCAGCTTTGGTTGCAGCTAAACAGACGTGTATTGAAGAAAGGAAAGAAAGAGACGCGTGCGTGTAAGTGAAAAGGATGGCTGTATTTACAATATGCTTAGCACACATGTGCGGAATCAGGAAGAGCCGTTTAGTCGATTGAGAGTCCGGAGTAGTACGTGCGAATTGCTGAACAATCGTACGAGTCAATTTTCCATTTGAAATTCGCAGTTCTCGCGCGTTGCGCGAAATATCGCACAAAATGAGAGACGACATTTCTCTTGACTCGATTTTTCAATGACTTTTTCCATTGATGTAAAATAAATTTACGATTGTCGCTGCAAAATTGTGCGCTCTACGGGAAATTATTGCAAATATACGTATAAATTAAAAATGAAATATACGAGTTTGTTTTGGAAATGATGCAATAAATGCGGATAGTGCAAATTGAGAAGATTGTAAAAAAATACGCTTTAAAATAAGTTTGATGAGCTTTTACTTTCAATTAAAGTTGAGAAATTGTCGCTTTTTTGTGAAAGTTCAGCTTCTTGATTGATTTCACTTGAGAAATTTTTTAACGCAATTAATCGCGAGTCAGACGGAGATGTAAAGAAACCAATATCGCTTTTGTTTCTGACGGATTAATCCTCTTAACGTGTGATTTATGTGGTATAATACGTAATATGTAACACGACACATGATATATGTGGTGATTAGATACAGATGGTACGTGGTTTTTCAGCTTCGTTAACGATCTCATTGGGAATACAAATGTCAAAAAAAGAATGGGGAAAAGTACGCATGCCCCATCCGCTCCTTATCCTGCATTGTCCTGCATTGTCCTGCACTAAGCTCCAGCTTGTCCTCCTATCAGCTCCTACCAGCTATTCATTTTAGAATAATTCATAATTGGATCATAGACGTGCAGACTGACTTACTACAAGATTGATGCAATTATAATTTATATTGTGTGTGATTTGTTAAAATTAATTAATTAAAAAATTAATTCATTAATTACCAATGTTGATAGTAAATTTGAAAGACAAGATACAAACACGTAACATTTTGCATGTAGGTATTTATGCAAATAAGATGCTGAATATTGATGTAAATGTAAGATGTAAATATTGTGATAAATAATCATTTCTTTGATATTTTTTGTCAATTTTGCTAAGAAATTTAATAAAAAGTAGTTGGAGAAAAATCTGAACATGTACCTATATATGTACATATTCAGATGTACTTATATATAAATTATAAAGTGTAACAATTTACGCACATAATTTTATACAGTCTGAAAATACTGTTCGCGGACGCAAGCGCCGCAAAGCCAACTTGGTCGTCGCGCAGAGCTGCGAAGGTGGTGGTCGGTGATGGTCTTCGCCCTGGAACACGTGCCGCTACTTGGCAGTCGCGTGTCGTCGGCGCCCGATAGATATGAGCTGACATTGTGATATATTAGAAAACACTTGTCTTCTCGCGGTGAACCCTAACCGATTTAACGTAACAGAGAACCGGCACAGACTTGCTTTGTAGCATTACCATAAAAAAATCGTGTCCTGGTGTAATTTTGTGTAACAATCATCGCCTATAAATAGAAACTTTTTTTTGTGAAAAAAATTAAATTTTCAATCAAATCATCGCCAAAATGAACAAACAGTAATGAAATTAACAAATCATCGAGTGTATCGTACGTAATAAGTGCCGCATTTTATTGCAACGTTGTCTTCATGATTGTTAAACAGCTGTATTTCACGATCAAGCATAGAGAACTGTTTGCAGAAACGACACATTATCAAGTGATCGTCGTTGTTCTGCGCGGCAGACACAACGGTAGGTTATTGAGCGAATCCCGATAAAAAAAAAAAAAAAATATATATATATATTTCAAACTACACGATATGTGACTATCGTATTGTGTGTGTGATTACTATTTATCGTAATGTAATCATAATTAATTATTATCAATCCGTTGTGATTATACAAACATAACTTTTCGAGAAGCTGCGGTTGAACAGCTGTTGCGCAACTGTTGAGATCGGACTTTTAAAAAAAAAACAATTATATTGTTTGTGTGCGATAAAAGTATTCTTCCTGTAATCGAGAATTTTCAAGCGAGATGCGCATATTTATTTACGTGTGACTCGATCAGCTTCCGATTGAAAACCGTCGTTACATTATTAGTATTATTTTTCTTTGTACGTCTAGTTACAACAGTTCTCGCTGATACGTAATGAATTTCTCCCTATTTCCAGTTAACTGTAACATTCGTTTTTGTTAAACGAGATACTGTTTGTACAGTGCAAAATGGTGTATTGCACTATTAACTGCTACACGATATTCAGTTCATTATGATTCTCTGCGCATTTCACGTTTTCCTTATTTACACGAAATCGCAGCTCTGTAATTCTCGAAATGGACTCGACTAATGATGCTTGCCGCAATTTCCCCGCGGCATATATAATTTCTCTAAACTTTTAATATATAAACACGTACAGAATCAAACACACAACAATACATAATTTATTAAATGAATAAACAATAATTAATTAAATTACAAGACACACAACCTATTCTTCCCACATGTGTAAAGATGACACAAATATTTCTCAAACTAATTAACATTTGCTTTATTTTAACTCGTACAATTTGATTTTGCAGATGTGATTCTTGTATCATATGATATTTTTTAATGTACGAATATATATTAAACACTGCTTCATTTTTACTTTCTTTATTTTCTCTGTGTTGATGTTTTTGTGCGAATTATTATTACATAAGTATGTTTGTACGTATAACAATATTTTTATTGTTTAATTAATTGATTGTGTGAAAAGGACTAAAATTACTGTGTAAAGAACGAGATTCGCCACTCCTGTTGCGTGACGGCAATAAGTTTCATCCCCGTGCACTTACATATAAAACCCCGACGATAGTATCGAAAGGGATAATTACCGATAAATCTCTCGCTGAGTGCGCTGCACAGTAATCGCTTTTAAATTAGCGATCCGGAACTCATTTCCAGAGTACGACGAAGTAACGCGACTCTCGCGAAGATTAAGGAAGCGTTGAGTACATCGGCTTTGAGGATTAATAAGAAACGTGGGGGGGTGTCTTCGATATAAACAAAAAACTACAAGAATACACTTAGAGCGATATTAGCAGTTGTTATAATTATGTTCTCGAGATATAAGACCGTCTCTCTCATTTATGTGTGAGTGCATATAGGACTATACGTACATAAGACGATTTTAAATATCTAAGATCCGATTGTAAAATATCTCACTTACTCTTAAAAAAATAATGTTCTTCTTTTATTCTGACAAAAGTGCCTTTTGGTGAGTGTGAGACTTTTTTCCCGCGCAATCGGGCCTCTTACAATCGAGATTCTGATGACACTCGGAGTGTTTGATCATCGTAGGTGTCACCTTCGCCCTTCTAGACTTTCCATTCTCTGAAATGACATGAGAGAGTGCTTTACGAATAATGGGAGAATGCGTTACCGTAGCCTCCAGTACAGCGAGTCTTCTGCGAGAGAGTGACTATTGCCATTGATGGTCGATGTTATTGATTTCGAGTATCCACGAGCTCTAACAGTATCCAAGGCACCTTCGTAGATCAAGAGAGAGCTTCAGGGTGGATGGTCGCAAACCGTTTGACAGTTAATTCAGATCTGTCTTGCATTCGAGCGTGAATGCGAGCTGACGGATCGCGAAGAATAGTTGAGTCAATATATTCCGTAGAATGTGTATCATATATATTTGTTTTTGTATGAACAAGTATCTTGGAAAAAAAAAAAATAACATCTTAAAACACTTTACGGAAAGATCGGCCGTACATATTTTCGACAATATAAACGTGATTTTTGTCTTTTGTCTGTAAAATAATTGTTTTAGTTTACTCGCAAAAATCCAACAGCGAGACAGCAACAACTATACGAATAACGCAATTAAATAAAGAAGTGATGGAAAATACGGAAAGATTTCGAGAGAGACAAAGATATATAAAGAAATTATTTCTTTTTTTTTCTAGATTTTCCCGTTACCTCGAATCAAAGGTACTCAGTGAAGGATGACAACACAACGAACCCAGGACGCATTAGATTTGTTTTCTGCTAACGGCACGAAGTCGCCGGCCGACGGTAATTACGTGCTGAACGCTTTAAAGTACGCTAACGAGCGGAACGAGTCGTTCAACGCCGAACAGCTCAAGTGTCTTGAACTCGAGCAGAACCAAAACACGCGGCAGGAGCAGGAATGCCAGGTAAACTGGGATACCATACTGTGCTGGCCCCGAACACCCCCTGGCACACTGGCCACCATCCCCTGTTTCGACGAACTCAATGGAATACCCTATGACAACACTCGTGAGTAGACACAGTCAATAATCCTAAATTGATCGGGAAAACACTATTGTAATGACAATAAACCAAACTATGATGTGAACTCCATATTCCTAAATATTTCGTACACAGCACGTACAATACAAACTTTTTTATATCATGAAAAAAAGAATAGAGAAAATAAAGAATAAATAAATACAAAACCTAATAAAGCGATTAAGTTTAAATAAATTGCGAGTAAGTTTCAATAAATTCTCGAATAAAGATAAATGTCCCAATATGACCAGACATTTATTAAAGAAATAATTATTAGATATGTAAATATTGATTAAAATATTTTTTTAAATATATTTTTAATTAGTATTTTTTAATTTTACACATATACGTTGTCATAATCATTTTCTTTAAAATGTTCGGCCAATGATACTTGTCCGATTATTGAGACATTTATGCATTTCTTTTCTTTCTCTATCATATCGTGCAATTTTTAATCGCTCGCCGTTGAAAATGAAGGTCGAGATATCTTCGCTGTGCACACAGTACTCATCTCATCTTGCCAACTCATCTTTTCATCCTCTTTCTTCTTTTAATCAAATACAAATTTAAGCAAGTTTAACTTTATTTCGCGTGTGTATACACGTAACAATTGCGAATGTATCGTTGAGCATATCGATTCCCGAGTTAATTGATGGATTACAGTTTGAGATCTTTGGTCTTGTACGTGATATAGGTCAGCTCCCAAAATTTATTGTGCTATCAAAATTCATCAGTGAACTGCCACCGCGTCTTAGGAAGAATCTGTAATTGGTTTTCAATGCAGATCTTATCAAAGCAAACTTTTGGCATAAGCTAATTTAGTCTGCTTAAAGTTTTGTCAGCTAAAATGGTTCAACAACACAAATATTTTTAATGTCATTATTAAAACTTCAATTCCCTCCCGAGATGCAATTAATCGTTTTTGTCTTCAAATTTGCGTGAAAACTGTACGATCTGAAAAGGAAAACAGTAATCTACTTAGGTGTGTTCTAGGAAAGATATTTTGCAACACTGTTTTCAAGATGATTTTACGTGGATTTAGGTTAATTTAAACAAAGGTTAATTTAAAGTTTAAAGGTGAATCTCACTTTTCGACTAAACTACGTGCGTAATTGTTGAAACAAATAAGTAACCATAACCAAACGCGCAAGTAGTTACAACTATGTAATAAAAATAAACTTGTTTGCAAGAAGAATGGGTCGTGATTATGGACAATTTTATTATTGTTCTTTTATATTTAAAATCAAATCAAATTACCTGAATTCTCAGCCACTTAAGGCTTCGTTTTATGACCAGTGTCGTCGTGACAAACGTTTGGAAATAAAATAACCGAAAATAAAAGCGAAAAGACTTTCTCTGTTGGGACTCGCGGCTTGTAAAATATAAAAAAAAAAAGTTTTACCTTTATTCTCCGCGAATTAAGTAGGTGTAACAATTGAAAGAAAAAAAAATTAGACTCGAGAACACACACAACCTTGAACCGAAAATGAGATAATATACGATGTGAGAAAAGTTTTTCAAACATTTAGTTTAATCAAGTCTTTTTAACTGTGAGTTCGTGCAACTTGTCGAATTTAATATAAAAGAAAAAGGGAGAAAGAAAGAAAAAGAGAAAGAAAAACACTTTTTTTTTTCTTGTAAATGTTATACAAGAAAAAGACACGTATTACATTTCTAACACATTCGTTTTCCTTATAAATACTTACTTTTATCAATTACATTTGAAATATTATAATTGTCTGAGATTGCGTACAATTGTGCTTTCTTTTCTTCCGGATAGAAATTCTTTTCTGGATTTTAAATTATATATTCCAACTGAAGAAACTTAGATTACATCGCATTAGCAACGGGCATAAGAATAATTAAATTGTACAATCCACATCGGTGTGTCGTCGTCGTCGTCGTCGTCGTCGTCGTCGTCGTCGTCGTTGTCATCGTCTATGATGTCTAATGTTACGCGGTGTAAAACAATCAAATAAAACGCAGCGCGAACAAATCGACTTGCGGCGGAGACTGTGCAAAGTGCAAAGGCTCTGAAAATATCGATTTTAATTAAAGCGCCAGTCCACAAGCACCCTGTTTGTTTCCTCTTTGGGCGTGAACTTTGAGAGCTCTGTCCGTCTAAATCGATCGATTCGCGATCTCGCGTGAGCACATGCAATACATACGTAGTTATCGGCTTTTATGGTCGTGTAGTCGCAATTTCTTTTTTGTTAGTCGATTTTTTTCTTGGTTTTTTTACGATACGCTTCGTATTCATTCGAGTAAATGACACGTGACATGTGAACAATTAAAGGGACAAGTGAGAGGAAAAAATAACGTGAAAAGTTAGCAATAGAACATCTTTTTTTCGTATAAATTTGGTAGATTAGAGTTTGTATATATATACGAAAATGAGAGAGAAAGAGAGAGAGATTATGAACTGTGTGTACTATACTTACAAAGGTTGGTCCGCCGTCTATCTCGAAGAGTATACCCAGGAACCACTCCGGGGTTATTCCAGAAGCATTACTAGCATTGCAATATAGAAGCACTCAAACCCTTCGCCTCGACGAGTTAAATTAATCAAGGCGCCACGCTTTCTCGCTGTAAACGAAATTATCCGCGAAAGAGCGAGACTAGTGCTATTCTGTTACACGTAATAAGGCTCGAAATGCATACAGAAGAGTTTTTCAACATAACATTTTTTCTGTTTTAAATTTCAACTTATTTCGAGAGCAACATTCATTTGCAAAGTAATTCGAGTGATATCTCTCTCGCACGTACAGGTAATGCGCTTCATTTTTTATTGACATAAGTAGTTTTTTAGGATCGTGAATGCGTTAAAGTTCGGTAACGTTTGACATAACGGTTTAACATTGACAGTTGCTAGAGAGTCGACATCAATTTATCTCTGAATTAATTGATAGTTTTTCCAAATATTTTGAATAACTTGATGCGCAAGAAATTAACGCGCTTGTTGGTCTGGAGCGCGGTGCGTCTGGTATAAATGTTATCTAACTTCATTTAGTATGTTTCACGTGCGGATCAAATAAACGATGGTATAAACGAAATTATCCAACTCCAGCGCGTTTCTGTCTTCTGACCTGCAGCTGCCGATTGCGTCGATAATTATTCAACGGTCCTAAATTGCTCGTACACACGGAGCCACGTACACACCTGTATTTGTACTCGGGATCCATAGAGAAACGCGTATACAATTTACATTATCGTACAACTGTTAATTAGAACAAACTTCTAAACATTTCGATGAGAAAAGAAATGATTTTTTTACGCGACGCACGTAACTTCGGGCGGTTTTTTTTTAATATATGGAAATTCTTTTAAATATGTAAAGTAACTTAGGTTTTAAGAAGATGTAACCATTTTGTCTAAACGAATAAAACTGATTTATATTGCAATATCTTCCGAAGTATTCAAATTTTCGGAATTTTTCGTCGAATTGAGATTAAGTATCTCAATTAACTCATCTTGCTTCATCTTCGTTCAGTTATTTTTAACGCACATTCGCGTAACGTGTCCAGATAAGATAATGACGTTGTATGCAATTTCGAAGTACGAGAAGTATGAGAACGTGTGTTGTTTGCTGATAAGACTGATTGTGAATATATATGAGTTGTAACTTGTCACCTAAAGTTCAAGATAATCTCGCGTTAAATTAATAATGAGAAAAAGAGAAGATACTTTATTGCAACATGAATGAATATAAAAGATACAGTATATGGAAAGAAATCACTAAAAGAGGTTGTTCAATTCAGAAGAAAGAAGATAAAAGTTTATCTTATTGCATAAAATTTAATAGCACACGTTCTGTCACATACATGAATGTTTGGAAATTTAACGCTGTGCGTTGAACAGCGTGAATTACCTTTTACATTCAAGAGTTAGTAACTCGTTCAATTGTCGATGTGTCATCAAGTTTATTGGTTTCACTATTATTGCCGTAAAATACTATTTCCGCCAATAACACAAATGGCACTTTGTATTTCACTCGCAAATAACGTAACAAAATCGCATCTTTTGATGTTCCCGGCCCTGTTAAATATTGCGGCCTGTTTATAAAATAATTAAAGCGCAGAGACTCTCGCAGAGTGCGGGGTCTTTTAACGTTACCGAAAAATACACGTTGATTACACCCATACCGATTTATAGATATAAATTATTTTCTCGCTGTCGTCGAGCAAAAAAAAAAAAAAAAAAAAAAAAACAACTTTTTTGTGTTCGGTTTTTACGAAACATTTTGATATCTTGTTATGATAAAGTGGTGAATATGTAGATGCAACGTAAAATTAAATATTTTCAACGCAACGAAAAGGTATAACGATATTGCCAGCGGCAGTTTAATTAATTTTATTCAATTTTCGTTGATAGAATGAAATTATCTTGCTACGTGATTATGTTTTGTGCTAAACCGAGGAAGGCAGCAGCGCGTTTCGTGTGAACGTGCACATTTTCTAATCAAACTGCAACGAACTCTTCCAAGAAAGGAAAAAGTTTTTTTTGCTTCGACGACTATAAAATTCCCAAAGGTACAATTCATCCCCGGGAATGCACCTTTGCCAATGCTACAGCATTTTATTCCCTTGCGATAACGTTAAAAGGAATACGAAATAAGGGAATGATATAAAAAGTATGTGTTTGTAAGATGTGCTTTAGTTACCTACATATGTAACATTATATTTTGTAAAAATATGAGATAAATATAAGAAGCGAATTCTTAGATTTATTTCTAAAATTATATAGAAAAGTAATACATTTTATTATTCGATAATTTAAACTTTATATCAATATAAACGATACTTTAAACGTAATCCATTTTATTATGTTTTTTTATGCTTTATCTATTGATAGAAATTTCAATTCACGGCTCATTCGAATTATTTGTTATTGCTCGTTTGTGGCTAAAACGTTGTCACAAACATTTGTTGTTTGTTGAACCAAAATTGTTCAATTTCTGTTATAGAGAAAGAGAGAGAGAGAGAGAGAGAGAGAGTATTATTAAAGTAATGTGATAAAGTTACTCTTATTTGATCTAAGGGAACGCAACACACGTGAGCCGCAAATTTGCGCGGCATGGAGAAAATCGATGCATTATTATCGGCTGTAATTATCGATAGTTAGTGAAGTATCGATGTGGAGGCCGGGAAACTTGTCGTATGAATAACGTTCCGATAATAATGTTAACATCGACGCGAAAATATATCAAAATAGAAGTACTACGATAATGCGATTACATAGTCAGTTTTTAGCGCGTTCTGCGAACACAAAATCGTTTAAAAGAAAAAAATGGAATATTGCGCGCGATCGAATAAATAAAATCGTGCAAAATCATTCATTAAATTTGCGAACGTTGTGTAGATTCTCTTTATATCTCTTATCTCTCTATTCTCTGAAAACAAAGAGAACAACACATTGTTTTTGGTGGTGGTTTTTTTTTCGCATGAGTTCTAGATTACAGTTCGTTATCCCGAGAACACGTTTTTTGTTCTTGCCTCTCGTGACAATTAGATATTTTAATGAATGTATTTGGACGCGCTTGGAAGTAGACAATAAGAGAGATAGACCGGGGATTAAAAGTTGGAGCGACGGTTTTACTCAACTTTCAACACGCTCTCAACTCAACCCAAGTGTCGCATTACTACGGAAACGCAGCCTGAAAGAAACGTGAATTTTTATTTTTCGTTTTCTCTTGTTGACCGCTAAATCTGAGATGCGCTCGAGAGACGTTATTTCCATAAAATTTTTTTTTTTTTTTTTTTTTTTTTTGTTTATTTTAGTGTGAAGTAATTTCTGCCTTAATCTACTTCGTTACGTCGTCTGATTTTCCAAACAACCTGTCTTTTTTTTTTAGTGTCTCCGGCTTCGGTAGCAACCGCTCCGATTATTTTGTCCGACTTATTATTGATTATTGAATTGTGTCGACACCTAGTAAGCATCTTTTCCATAATAACAGTTTGTGTATATAAGTATATATAATACATATATATTTATACATAAACATTAGATTATCAGAATATAAATGCTGATGATTAGATAAAGACGTAAATTAAATGAGAAAAAATATTAATGTTTATCTTATTTATTAATAAATAAATAAGATAAATATTATTATGAATTGAATTATTTAAATTTATTTTAAAAAATCAGAGAGAGATTTTGCGAAGCTCATTAATAAAAAAAAAAAAAAAAGATATAAATATATCGTATTTCTTGTGAATTTTATTTAGTCAGTTATTCATTCTTTTATCATCTCCGAAGATTTTATCGTCATATACTGGTCCAGATTGAAAAAACTATTAATAGATATGCAACACCGTGCTGCTCCTGCATCTCATTTTGTTGTTACGAGGACGACTTCTTTTGTCGCATTGACTCATTCATCATTTGTGATTGTGAATAATGCAACGCAGGTGATATTCGTATCGCTGCATTGTGAAAAATTATTGGCAAATGCCTTCTTTAATCATCTAGACTTGTATAACGTATGTTTTATTTAGCGAAAGAGAGAGAGAGAGAGAAAGAGAGAGAGAGATGATGTCAACAAAAAACATTGTCATGCAAACGTTGTGCAACGAGCGGAAAATATTAGTTCCCAATATTCAGTCGCGAGATTGCTCGATTTTAATTTTAAATTATTCGCACGCATCTGCAATATCTTATTTCTTCGTGAGAAAGCACGCTTTGCGCGCGCGAGGTGAACATCGTGAGCGATCGCAACATTCTAAACTATAATAGAAGATCGCATTTATGTCCAGAGAACGCCAGTCGATGGTGCAGGGCCAATGGGACGTGGGACAATTATTCCAACTATTCTCTGTGCCGAGACCTGCAACTGCCGGTCGTCGAGCCCGGAGTGGAAATCACGACAACGCTGTATTTTATCGGTTACAGCCTCTCCTTATTCACTCTGATAGTGGCCGTCTGCATATTTATCTATTACAAGTATATAAATATATCAGCATGCTATTTATTATATATATATATCGATTGATAGAACATTTTATTATACATGTGTGTGTATGTACAGTTCAAATATCTCATGTTTGTAGAGAGTTGCGATGTCTCAGAAACCACATACACACGAATCTCATGTTCACGTATATTCTGGCTGACTTGACATGGATACTCACTACTGTCATGCAGGTGATTCTTTTTTTTTTTTTTTTTTTTTTTTTTTTTTTTCTTTCATTTTCATTGCATAAAATCGTTTTTGTTTTGTAATGAATTTGAATTGAATAATTTTGTATATTTATTATAAATGACTTTTAATATCACGAGCTTGAATAATACAAATTATTGCAAATTTATATTTAAAATTCTTCAATTGCATAAAATATTAAACTTCTAGATATCAATGAAAACGGATGTACCGACCTGCGTGACGTTCTTCTCGCTTCTTCATTATTTCCATTTGACGAACTTTTTCTGGATGTTTGTGGAAGGTGAATAATGATTTTCCGCGACGGTCGCGTTTTCTATCTACTAGACGGTAACGCAGTGTGTATTGCTCCGAGGCAATTTCACGAAGTGAAATTACCGCGCGCTGCACAAAAGAGCGCAACTAAAAACCACCTACTACCAAAACTATATTGTTCGAACTAAAGCGCGCTTCGCTTTTATAGGTTTATATCTATATCTGTTGGTTGTGAAAACATTTACTGGCGACAACATCAAGTTGAGATTCTGTCTAATCATCGGTTGGGGTAAGTAGGTACGATTAAGCGGTCTGTTTTTATTAGAATAAAAAAATTAATTAATTTTAGTAGATTAAAAAACAGAAATAAATGTTTCTTCAAAATTATGTAGAGAATTGTTCGTTAAGTCTTGTGTTTGCGATACCGGAAGACTGATCCGAGATTCCCGAGAGGAAATTGATTGATCGAATTGGTCGAGAGTGGCCGAATTGTTCGAATGCGATTTATCAATTCTTTCTCCATCTGAGACTAATTTTTAATGTGAATGCAAAAGCTTTTAGACCTTTCCTTTTAGGCTTTTAACACCTCTGTAACACAAAAGTAAACAAAAATAGACGACAAAAGACGAATTTAGCCAAAACCACCCTCGTTGTTTGAACGCACGGAAATAGCACTTTAACAGTCGACACGTGTCAAATTTGCTTCGGTGCTTGATTAGAAAACAGAAATCACTTCTCGAACACGATCAGCGAGTTTAGTTCTTTAATTTCAACAAATATCAATAATCGATACGTAATTAATTTAAAAATATAACGTTCAGGTATTCCAATATTGGTGATAGCCACGTGGGGAATCGCCAAGTCGCTGGATCAGAATGTCATGAAACAAGCTAACCAGGTAGGTGTGAATAAAAACGCGAGCGTCTCGCGGACGCGAATCCGACAGCGAATTTCCGTTCCCGTGGCACGAGGAATCTTTCATTTCCCGGTCGGTGACAAGTAGGGAGTTGATGGCGAATGCGGTACCGAAAGTACCGATCGAAATTTCATCCATGCTCGTCTATTAACGGTACGTCCAACAACGTGACAAGGATGACACACGCGGGGAGGAAATACAACGCCCACGTGAGAGATTTAACCGGTATATTTCACGTCGGGTGGTTTACGTCCGTTACACATCGTTAAGCACGTACATTTAACGCGTTTACTTTTTCTTCGCCCGCTCGTAACAAGGCGTTTATTACACAGAGCCCATCTTCTAATGAAGAACATGATACCTCCATGTTTGATTTCAAGTTATTGGAAAACTCCGAGATTCCCGAGCATAGTAGATGAAACGTGAAACTCGGAGTTAAGGATACCTATGCCTATATTCAACTATGCATAACCTACAGTCGAACTAACAGTCTTTTGCGTACGTGTTTTGTTTTTTAATTGGAAAGTTTTTTTTTTCAAAATAAGGTACAGAAAAGGTCAATATCGAGCAAAAAATTTAGTTGTTGAATTAAATGTGTGTATTAAAGTTCTTTAAGTACA
>QVOA01004316.1:0-14716 GCA_014825685.1 Pseudomyrmex cubaensis | reverse complement strand
CATCTCTTGAAAAAAACTAAAATTATTTGATAAAATGTTGATAAGTTAACATGTGACCTGAAAGTTACACGGGCCCATAGAGAGTTAAATTAGCGAAGACTTATGATTTTTTTTTTCGAAACGTTCGTTTTTCGCAGATTGCGGCGAAACGCAATCCGGAGCAAGAGAGGGAGGCGCAGGAATGGATCGAATCGATCCTCGGCAAGAAGTTCCCTCCCGGTGAGACCTTCGAGGATGTGCTCAAGGACGGCCAGGTTTTGTGCCACCTGATGAACAAACTTTCGCCCGGATCGGTGCCGAAGATCAACTCCTCCGGCGGACAGTTCAAGATGATGGAGAATATTAACTGGTGAGTATTGCGCGCGTACGTGTGTAAGCGCAACTATCATAATCGAGCGCGCGTTTTGCAGGTTCCAGAAAGCCTTAAAGGAATACGGGGTGGACGACGTCGACGTCTTTCAGACTGTGGACTTGTGGGAAAAGAAAGACATCCCGCAAGTGGTAACGACACTGTTCGCACTCGGTCGAACGGTACGATTATCTCTTTTTAATTGCAAACTTGTGTTATTTTTTTAAACAATGTTACTTTCATTATTATTATCACGCGAGTACGCAATATTGACTCTGTCTGATTACAGACGTACAAACATCCCGAGTGGAAGGGACCTTACCTGGGACCTAAGCCGTCGGAGGAGTGCAAACGCGAATTTACGGAGGAACAATTGCGGGCCGGCGAGGGTTTGATCGGTCTCCAAGCGGGTTCCAACAAGGGCGCGACTCAATCCGGCCAGAGCATCGGCGCCACTCGCAAAATCCTTCTCGGAAAGTAAATTCTCTTAACCAAAAGCAGCCGTTTCCGCGCGCTCTCTTCCACTTTTTAGAAGCTAAAAAAATCACCTTTTTTCTATGTATGTACATAAAAGTATATATATATATATGTGTGTGTTTGATTTTACTTTTGTAATTAAACGATGAAATTGCGCTGTTATCCACTTCATTTGTATTTCTTATAACGATATAGACGCCGATAACAACGTGTGTACCACCATCGCGTACACAAGGAAACTCCGCGAGCTCTTATATAGATTATATGATTGTAATTAGAGAAATGTATTCTTATCGCCTCTCGCGAGTCAACGACCATGTACTTGCGGCGATAGTGATTGATTTTTTTTTTTAAATTATATAAAAAGCGAGATACAAGTACTCTCTTTCTGTTAAATCAATTTTGTTTTATCTTCCCACGCGTCCAAGGGGGAAATTTCTACTTCTCGCGAAATGCACAACGTCACGATTGTGTTATTATTACCTACCTACCTTATGCGTTTCGAAGCAATCAAATTGTCTTGTTGACGCGACAGGTGCGCCTTTCGCCAAAAAATATGACAAATTGTTACCCAAAGATTTCGAATAAAAGTCCTATCCATCCGAAGTAGTTATTATTTTTTTTTACACACACACATTTGCTCATCTCTTTCCTTTTTCAACTCTTAAGGAAAACTCTCTCCAGCAAAAATGTTTTTAAATAAAAAAAAATTTATTCTCAAATACGCAAAGCAGTTTGCTTGTTTCTCCAAATTTTTGCGCTGTAAAAGATATTTAAGGAGACGTTACATCGCGCGCACGGGCGGACATCGAAAATAAAACAAACGCTACGACGCGATGCAAATTACGCGTTGCTGAAATTGTGCCAAGCCAACGTGTCGGAGAACACACGGTGCGTGGGATGTGTGCGCGCGTTCTATTGATATCGTCCCGAAAGTGTTTCAATGTTGCGCTCGTCCAAAACATTCGCGACAAAAACGTGCCTCGTAACATTGACGTAATTATATCTCCGCGGAATTGGAAACACGCACACTTCGCATATTAACGAACGGTTCGCTAATTTGTTTATTTATTGCTGCTTGTTTGCTCCAACAGTTTATTAGAAAAATATGCGCGTCTTATGTTATCAACAAAGATACGAGTTATCGACTAGAACCGCGCGATAACGCACGTATCAGAATTCTTCGATCAACAAACTGTTGCGAGAAAAAAACACGTGCACGTACGTATTTATAGAACTTTGTATTTACGAAGATGCTTGTATATATACAATTACGAGCGGCGCGCAAAGACAATAGAATAATATTCCCGCCGCAACGCGTGTCGGAAAAAGGTACGTCACACACGTGTGTATAAAATTAATTAGCTTTAAAATGTACGAATTAATTCTTTCGCGCCTCTCCGTCGCGCGTGAGAAGAGATTCGCGCATAAATATATATATAAATATAGTTTATACAGGCTTCTCTCGGGTTGCGAAGCCGGTCTATCGTCTGCACGCTCGCGTGAGCCGTTTAATTCACCAGTTTCTATTATTCGCGATTAGAAGATGCGTCAAAGTTTCTCTGCGAAAGAGATACTTTTAGAGAGGGGAAATTCTCGAAAAAAAAAGAAATGTTTAAGAAGGTTCGAGAATCGCGCGGAATCTTTGAAATGAGATCCCGATGATCTCCCGCTGCGTCTGTGAATTTTGCCGCGCGCGATTTCACCTTCGGAAACGGTATCGGATGCAAATTGTGTGTGCGCGCGCGCGACGCTGCGACGACGTTGTGGAAAGACTGGTCGCCAATTCCGCGAGACGAATGGAGCGTGGATGTGGATCATGCCAGGGTTACGATACTTTAGAATGCAAACCGATGGAATTATTTTCATTGACCTCGACCCAGCGCGACTTCATAATCGCCGCGCTCTAGGATTTTTCATAACGACCGCGCAATGATCTTTCCCGCGCGATATTAGGACGCGCGCTGAATCGGTTGGTTTTTTTTTTTTTTTTTTTGCTCTTCTTTCGTCTTTTTCCATCGAGATTAGAATCGGACTCGAGTGTGTGAGGACACACGAGCGAGTCTAAGAAATCAGACTCTCCAATCTGAGACGGAGACGGGAGGGGGAAATTAGAAGGCGAGAAGCTCCTTCGTGTCTTTCTTTGGAAAGAAATGCGAGAGATCAAGCGTAGCAAACATTTCTATGAAAAAAAAACACACACACGAGATCAAATTGTTTATACACATCATTAGAGTGCGCGTATTTTCTCATTACTTTTTTTTTATTTTTTTATCGCGAACGATAAGATATAAGCGACTTGTAATTAAATGTATTATATCACAATTATGTTTTCGTGTGACGCAACAAATAAATCGCTCTTCGATCGCTATCCGGCGGACAAAGGCGTATATTATTTTCACGTGTTTTGCAATCTCGTGTTGCGTACATGACAAAATACTAGAGATAACAAATGTCAATTGTTGTTAATTATCACGATAAAAAATAAAGATATTTTTTGATATCATAGAGCGAGAGATAATGATATTATAAAGGCAATCAAAAGATATTCGAAGAGGCGCGAGAGGACATTTTTTTTCTCTCCCTCTCTTTAAAATTCACTAATCGCATCGAAGAGAAAAATTAAAAACCATGTATCTGGGTTTAAAAAAAAATATTTTTCTTCAATTTCGTGTAAATATAAATTTCCGCGCCGACGTCTCGCGAATGTGTTCCAGAAAATCACAGGAACGTAAATAAAATTAATTATTCGTCCATTATCTCCGGCATCCTTTCGCCAACCGGTGCGCGTAAAACGATTTCCGGTACATAATTCTCGCGCTGCTGATAACGTGCAATTTCTCACGCTTTAAATCGCGAAATTAAATCCTTCGAATTTAATTGTAACACCATTTGAATCAGATCGGTCCGCGGTCAGAAACACGCTCGACAGAATCGCGCACATCGAGAGATAAGATCGATCGACTTCGATCGCGGAGATCGTTTCCGCGATACGGGGACGCGGTTGCACGAATAAAAGAATGTCGGGATTGTGGTTTTTTTCACAGTGGAAGCGCCGCAGGCGTGTCGCGACGACCGCCGCGCTTCTCTTCTACCACTTCAAGAGCAAGGTATTCATTTTTTTTTCTCTCTCTTATGTTTTTTTTTTCTTGAATTTTCTCTTCAATCTGACGTATGTAGGGTGACACAAGTACTAAAAAAAAAAAAAAGTATTGTGAATACCGGTCCGCGTCTATTTGGCTACTTTCTCGACTAGCGACGCGGAAACAATTTGGTAACGAGTTAGGCGAGATATAATAATAACAACAACAACAACACAGTCCCGCAGAGTAATAATAGAGTGACAACAAGTTCCTTAGATTAATGTAATGCCTGTACAGAGACGGGAGTAGTAGAGGAAGTAATAATTCGGCGTAACGCGATAATAATTTATTTGATAGTAAAATAATAATAATAATAACAACTTAAACAGCTGACGTGACATAACAGAGAGACGTTGCGTACGTGTGACACGTTGAGATGTCAAAACCAGAATCGAGCGACGTTTGTGAGACATTGTCTATTTTATTAATGTTACGATCTCTCCCACCCGCGATATATTCTCACTGCCCGTGTCGTCGTCTTTTTCTCACTCCGTGAGAATCGCTAGCAGTCTCGCTCTCGCCGTCTCTCCTCTCGCTCTCTTAACACGCTATCGTATACTCCGTACGCAGACAGATGCTTTCATTTTTATTAATAACGAGCCTACGTGCGAGCATCAACCAAATCGCCGACTATGTACATCGAGGCGACGTGAGGAGAACAAAAAACAGGTTGTTGTTATTATTATTGTTACTTTCTTGCAGAGTTTTTTTTGCGATGATTTTTGAATGTTTTTTTTTTTTTTGTTTTTTGATGCGAAAAGAGTGTGCGTTGCACGCGCATATGTGCGTTTAACGCGAGGAACCTTGACGCATCGATTTAAGATGCGAAGGACACGTGGCAATCATTGTTCAACATCTTTCTAACCTTCGGAAAAAATACCTGGTATTTTCACAATTGTCTCCCACGCACGAATCCCAGCCCGAGTTCTGTTTGCGAAACAGCCGCTGTAAAATTAGTTGCAAATTACGTGTAGATTTACATAACGCAAAAAAAAAAACAATAGTGCTTCAGAAGATCACACACTCGACAAAAAATTTTCCGAAATCATCGTACGAGAAAGAGAGAGAGAGAGAGAGAGAGAGAAAACATAAAAAAATGGTTTTTTGAAATTTATTTTTGTTCCACAAAAAATTTCGTTTGTTTTTTCGCGAAAGAGCGAGAAAAGAGAGTGTTTTCGTTTTTCTCCAACAGTCTCGCTCTTGCGATTCTTCCCAAGAACCTGCAGAACCGCCGAGAGCTAGGGTCGGATCGATGCAAATAGCAAAGAAATCTCATTGCGGAGAAACTTGATTGTGAAACGCGAAAAAACGAAGAGGAAAGAAACGATGTCGGGAACCGCGAAAATTCGCGCGGGCAAAAATTCAAAATCTCGATCGAATTATTCGCGAAAAACTCGCAGTGACATTTCCAAATGTCACGCGCGAGAGATCGAAAAGAATCTAACCTATTCCGTTCGTTTCACGCGCGATCCCTAACCTCCGTCTCTCTGCCCGAAGTACTACGCGCGGTGTCGAGAATTGAGGAAAGAAAAAAAATAGCCACCCGGGCGAAGTTTGTTAAATCGCGAGGGAACGATTGCGATTTGATGCGGCGCGAGATGCAGATGTGCGAGGGGCCCCGAAGACATCAATCACGCGGAGTTCACCCGCGGCGAATATGAGGAAGAAAGGAGTATATTGATGAAAAAGCCTACGTGCTCGGAAAAGGTCAGCGTTGAATTCGAGATGCGGGAACGATTTAAAAAGCGAGACCACGATTTGATTTATTTTCCAATCTCTCGCGGTGTTTACTTTTCAAAAAAAAAAAAAAAAGATACAAACAAAGCTTATGTTTTTCGATAGACAGCAGAGAGAGAGAAAGAAACAATTTTGCGGCAAAAAGAATTCTTCTCGATGTGGGTTGAAAAATACTGCAATTGTTAAGGAAAAAGAAGGATATACACACGGTTGCGCATCGTCTCGCACGGAAAGAAAAAGAAAAAAAAAAAAAACTCGCGATCGTGCTCTCGTAACATACGGGGTCGGGTCTGTAAGACGTCGTTGGGGTACGTCAGCGGAATCGGCGGAGCGGAGGCAGGCGCGGCACGGCGCGAGTCGGTGACGGTGATCGCGCGTAAAAATGAAATGGGGCATTGGGTGAAAGTATTTCGCAGCGACGGCGGCGGCGGCAACGGCGAGCGAGCGTGCGAGCGAAGGAGCGAGCGAGCTTGCCTCTTATATCAGATCAGTACGGTAGGCGCACCTCGTCATTACACGCGTTCGCGTCTCGCATTGTTCTTCCTGGCGAGCGGCTCTCCCGATGACCTCTCCTCCGTCGGTTGTTGTTCTGTCACGGGAATCCTGCTCTACGTTGCATTTCTGGACTATGCTGCTGACCTGGTAGCACCGCCGCAATCACGCTCAACCGACTGACAACACAGCTTTATTCCCTGCCTGCAGAATGCCGCGCAACCTGTGGATCCTTTGTGTTCTCCTGTCACTGGCCACTCTGGCCCCGGCACTGGAGAACGGCCTGGCCAGGACACCACCGATGGGCTGGTTGGCGTGGGAGCGATTCAGATGCAACACCGACTGCAAGAATGATCCCGACAACTGCATAAGGTGAGAAACCCCCTCAGCAGCCTGGACACTGTATGGAGATACCCAGACAGCGTAAGAATGTAAGGAGAGAAGTCACAGCGGTGTGGTTTTCTATGTTTCACAGTGACCGTCTCTTCCGGACTATGACAGACATAGTGGTGGCCGAAGGATATGCCGCAGTAGGCTATGAGTACATTAATGTGGACGACTGTTGGTTGGAGAAAGAGAGAGACTTACGTGGACAGCTTATACCGGACAGAGAAAGGTTCCCATATGGCATGAAGAGTCTGGCAGATTATGTAATTCATCAGTGTTTGTTGTCACTAGTGATGCTTTTAGTTCTTTAGCATGAATCTTGAAAGTTTGTTGATTGTGTGTCAAAAATCAACATGATAGTTTTATTTCCAAATCAAATTTGCTAGTAGTTTTTCTGCAACTGTGCGTCATATCTAATGAAAAAAATTACCGCTTGTGCCGCAGGTGCATTCGAAGGGCCTGAAGTTTGGCATTTATGAGGACTATGGTAATTACACCTGCGCCGGTTACCCGGGTATTTTGGGTTATCTCGACGTGGACGCTGCCACATTCGCATCCTGGGATGTGGACTATGTGAAATTGGACGGATGTTACTCGCATCCGGCTGATATGGACAGAGGTATACAGTTATAAATAGTCTTATAAATAGTCAATGTGAGAGTACTACTCTCTCTTTCAAAAAAAAAAAATGAATAAATTAGAATTAAAATGAATGTGACACACTCAAAGGCTATCCCGAGTTTGGATTTCACCTGAATCAAACTGGAAAACAAATGATCTACTCCTGCAGCTGGCCTGTTTATCAAATCTACGCTGGCATGCAGGTTAGCATCGTCTCGATAGATCTGACTTATTTCCACAAATATTTCTGATGGTTGTCTGAATTTTTCAGCCGAACTACACGGCAATAGCCGAGCACTGCAACCTCTGGCGCAACTTCGACGACATTCAGGATTCCTGGGCCAGCGTGGAGAGCATCATCGATTACTACGGCAACAATCAGGACGCGATCGTGCCCATCGCCGGTCCCGGACATTGGAACGATCCGGACATGTTGATTATCGGCAACTTCGGACTGAGCTACGAACAGAGCAAAACCCAAATGGCGATCTGGGCTATATTAGCGGCGCCATTGCTCATGTCCGTTGATCTCAGGACAATCAGACCGGAATACAAAGCTATCTTGCAAAATAAGAAAATTATTGCGGTAGATCAAGATCCGCTAGGCATTCAAGGTCGGAGGATATACAAAGTGAGTGATGAAAAGTAAACAATTTTATACGAACGCGACCAATCGTTACGAGTTAATTAAAAGAGCGAGATTAATTATTAGTTAATTGTTCTGACACGTCGGTAATTGTTTCATCAAAGTCGTCGGAATATATCGATCAATTATCTGTACGTTAACTTGTACGATTGCAGCACAAGGGCATCGAGATTTGGGCTAGGCCCATCACCCCGATCTACCAAACCTACTATTCCTACGCAATCGCGTTCGTCAACAGGCGAACAGACGGCACGCCGTCGGACGTGTCGGTCACACTGAAAGAGCTGGGTTTGCAGTACCCAGGAGGATATCGAGTGGAGGTAACGTAACAAGTGGCGCTTTTTAATCAGGAGAAAGTATCTTCCGACCGAGTCGGTTCGCCGAGAAGATTCCGGGTTTGTTGCAACCGTGTGTATTTTTTTTTCCTTTTCCCACAGGATCTGTACGAGGACGTGGACTACAGCGTACTGACACCGCAGACCAAGATTAAGGTCAAAGTAAACCCATCCGGCGTGGTGATCTTGCGATGTGATCTAAACATAGAAGACGTGTATCGCTACTCGCAGTATTCGTCTTTAAATCAAGTCTACAAACTTAGGCAAAACTCATTTAAATGATCGTACGCGTATCCGAAGTATTACCAAATTTCCGCGGTTTTTTTTATATGCGTTACATATATATATATATATGTTCTTTATTAACATATTATATAAGGCACAATAGGAAATAAAAAGAATTTTATAAACTTTACACATACTTCTCTTTTTTTTTACATTGAAAAATAAATTTTATTTGATTCGCATAGCAAAAAGATGTAAACTAGGCCTATATGTAACTTAAATATTTTCGCTATATTATTATATTTTTTTTACGTCTTTATATTTATTACTATTTTTTTTTTGAACGTGCGCACGCAAAAATAATGTAAACTACGTAAGGATGCGCGCGTATGTTTGTTCAGCAGTTTGTCTACGTGCGTGTGTGTGTGTGTGTGCGAAATCTTTCTGCGCTCTTCCCAACCCTCTCCGACGTTTGTAACGCGTCACCAGGATCCGCAAAGGATCCACAAATAATATCGCGGAGGAAGAGAGAGAAGGAGAATGGGAACGGGACAAAGAAGAAACACCCGCGCGCGTTTGTGTTACACAGGGGGTGGGCTTGGCTATTATAAATTCATTGCAGCTGTGTGCCAAGTTACACGTTTCTTGCACACCTATCCACCTATATATATATGTATCCACCTACCTACCCCGCAGCTCTGGCACACGCGAAACATATCTTTCTACACCCACTCTCTTTCTGTACGTCCGCCCTTTCCTCCCGCTGCTGGGGGGTAATGCGTCACGGCGACGCCCGCGTCGCGTCGCGTCGCGTCCCCTCTCGCGCGCGTGCTCCCTTCAACCCCCAGCGGATTCGCAGCCATTGTCGGAGAATCGTTCGTTCGGTCGGTCGGTACGATTCCTCGCGGAAACGTGCGCGTTTTATTGTCGGTGTGACCGCTTTCCGCGAATAATTACATCTCGGAGAAGAGAAAGAAAACCCGCAAGAGAAACGGGCGAGTGGAAAGAAAGAGGGTAAGAAAGAAAGAGAGAAAAGAGAAAAATTACGGCGCTCGGCTCGCGCGAGGCGATGTGACAGGGTGAATCCCCAGTTTCCGTCGGCGCGATGAAACGCGAACACCCGCGCGACGCCGATTCCGCGCCACAGATATTGTCACGAGCATCAGCACCAGTACCGGCTGCCGCCGCCGCCGTCTCCGACGCCGTTGCCGTCATCGCGCTGCTGCACCCTCTTGTCACGGTCGTGTGTTGTCCCACAACGAGCATGAAGATTCCGCCTCTTTCATGACCCAGGTAAGACTTGGAAAACAAAAAAAAAAAAACCTGAGCATCTTCGTCAGCAAGACGCGCGGTCAGGATACGCGGGTGTGTCGGGTACTGCGGTGCTGTCGAAATGCTGTTTCCTCTTCGATGAGAGACGACGACGAGATCTCGCGCGCGACATGGCGGCCGGCTTGAGCGCGCGCGGTATGCGCGCAAATATAATGCGGTCTCCTCGCGCGGGTGAAATCGCGAGCGAGAAACGCGCGCTCACGTTTTTTCACGCGATAAGAGTGATTTTTTTATGCGGCGTTAGGCGATATATCGATGCGGAGAGAATGGAACACGCCGCGAATCAATAAGCGCGCGCGCTCTCTCGGACGTGCGTGCGTGTGTGTGTGCGCTCGTCACTTCGATGATTATTCGATTGTGCATCGTTAGATTTCGCGAACGAATTCCTACACGCGATTCTTTCTCGGTCTTCTTCCAGTCTTCGTACTCGCGCTACGTCCTTTGGAGTTTCGCGTATTTCGAGATCGCGCACAGCTCGAGAACTAGCTACCTAGTCATTGACGTAAGACGTAAGGCAATTTCGCATGAATGAATAATGGCGCCATATAGTTTTGAAATCACGGCGACGCGTTTTTAATGCTGGCGCGTCACACAATCGGGAGTCGCGGATTTAATTCCGCGTAACGAAATTCCATACATACGCGTCCGATTGGTGAAAAACAATCTTCTTCGGTCTCGCCTTTCGAAACGTGTAGCGAAATATGAAACACGGTCTTCGAAGAAGTCATTGAGATTTCTCTTCTCGAATCATTTTACACAGACGTCCAGTGGACGTTCACATGTGACGTCTGGCGAACTTCTCTAATGGAAGTTTGTAACGTTGTGGGTTCCGTGATTTAAAAAAGGAAACGGAGGTGCATTCGCTCGATTACAGATTCGAACATCTTGCGTGCGTTTCAGAAGTGAAACGACGTTTTAGACCATTGAACAATCGAGGACGGAATAAAACGCACACGCAGGTGCTAGCGCGCGCGCGTTATGTAACTCTCACTTATTACTGTGCGTTGTTATTTGCACATCTCTGCGTGTGGTGGGTGTGCAATGTTGTTGTTTTTTTCCCTTACATCCGCTTTACTTCCATAAATATTGCGGATAATTAACATTGCTCGCGTACTTTTAAATAAAGCGGCGTGCGAATCGGCGTCTTTTTTCTCTCTCTCTCTTCCCGCGAACGTCGCGTCTTCCCCGCATTGCACACAGTCGCTCCATTGTTTTCTCGGGAAAAAAAAACAATTGAATATCTCGTTCGCGACGCGAGATATCGCGATCAATGCGAATTTACATTAATCGCGTCGTCTTAATTAATTACGTTGAAATCGGTTGTTCGAATCCGAAGCGATTGGGAAAGACGATCGGAGAGAAAGAGAGAGAAGATACGGATCGGTATTATTAAAAGCGTCATCATCTCTCTGGAATCGTTCGATACCCTCTGGAGTGCGCTCTGTATATTTATCATATTTCGTATGTAGGACGGCGCAGATAAATCGATACGCGGCACTTTCATTCATGGCTGCCCTCTCTCTCTCACACGGTTGGCACATTGCCGTATGCCTCTACGTGTACCACCCACGCGTTGCCGAGACCACCACCACCACCACCACCACCACGACCATCACACAGTTACAACCCACCCGTTACGTAGTACGTAAGCCCAACCTGCGTTGACACACAGTGGTTCTCCACCGGCGCGTTCTCGTCGACGCGCATATTTTGTACACACACGATGTGCATATACGTTGCACGAAAGATAACGAATCTACGTTGCGCGCAAGTTTGCAATTTTGCCCGCGACAATTCGTGCCGTTATCTTTCGCTCTGTTTCAAACACACGGCAATCGATCCGATCGGATGTTTGGCGCGTCAATTTCAGCCGCGGAAAGAAAAATCTGTATTTAAAAAAAAATAAATAAACAAACGAACTGGCATCTCCTCCGGGAGACAATTTTCTTTTAATTAAGTCAAGGGAAATTGCGAATCAAAAGCGAGTACATGTGCTTTCGATACGTGTCGATTACAATGCGGCAGAGGCCCTTGGTCCTTGAACGGTCTACGTACATCTCAATGACGTAAGCGCTCGCGTGTGGGATGCATTTTTCATTCTATTTTTAAATCGTTATCACGTCGAGCAACATATGGACGGAGAGTCTCTCTTTATTCTCGATATACGCGCGCGGGGACGTCGGGCAAACAAAATACAAAGGCGACGATAATTCAGTCGCTCGCGCGTTGAAAGGGAGACACGTGTGATGGCCGATGCCGTTACACAAAGTGTAAATTACAATTGCGCGTGTTTATTTTTGAAGCGATCGGGAAAAGAGACGATTCCTCTCAAGGTTCCGCGTCGAGGAATCGCTGAAATTATTGTCGCGCGCTTCTGACATCGTCTCTCGGGGGAAATCGCGCGCGTTTCTCGAAGGGATTCGAAAGGGATCGAAGCTCGCCGAAAGTTGAGCGATATTTTGTAATTATATACATCCACACACACACACTCAAGTGCGCATTATATCGCGCGTTATTCGGTTCGACAGAGGCGGCGCACACGTATCGATGTTTCATACGCCGACGTGCGCGTCCGGTCGTCCATCCGCGAGCGTGGCGGAGCGACGACAGTTGACATTAGTCGTCGCGCACGAGGCATCTTTAAATTAGTTAAACTGGTGCACCGACACAGACTAACCCAGTTATGCGAAAGAGGGTAATATCGAATAAATTCAGCGCGCAGCCGCGTATCGGGGCAGCCGCGAACGGGACGCGCGCACACACACACACACATACGCGCGCGGCCCTTCCGTTCTTCTCTCGCGCGTCCCGAGACTGAGATGACGACGAACCGGGAAAAGTGGAAGGGGGAGGGGTTGCTCTTTGAAGTCGGTCCATCTGCCTCCGTCGGCGTTCGCCACGGCACACAATGCGGAGTTGGCGGCGGCGGCGACGGCGGCAACGGCGCGGCGGCGCGAGTGGAGAACAGCCCTCGTGCCACAGGCGGATTTTCCGCTCGGTGACGTTCGCAAAAGGATCTATTTAAAGGATCGGTTGTCGCGATTTTTGACTCCCGAGGTCGTCTTTGACGGTCGTGTCCCGGAATACAGCGCGTTCTCCCGCGCGTTTCACGTCCCTTTCGTGGAAGACGCCTCGCGTCGCGCCGTGCATCCCTCGGAACGTCGTTCCTCATGGAAAGGAGCGTCGTCGATCTCATGACGTTTCTGGACATTTGCCAGCTCTATCTGCACGCCAGAAAGAAGTCCCGGAATCTCTGCACCCTATGGGCAATCGTGACGTTCATACGCACGGAGGACACCGGCGATTTTCTGCGATGGTGTCGCGTGTACACGGTGCCCCGCTTGCGTTACCGCAAAGATCGCGCGAAGAACGCGGAGAACGCGGAGAAGCCGAGACCCGACAAGCTGTTGCTCAGATTGCTGCAGGAGTTGTTCTATTGCGGATGTTTGCCGCCGTGCGACATCGGTCTATGAGAAAACGCGCGAGTACATGTCGCGTCGCGGGTGAAACGCGAAACCGAGCGCGGAAAACGCGGGAGAATCCCTGAACTGAGTTACTTACATTTTTCGAACGATCGTCCTCGGAAAAGCATCAGCGACCCATCGAAGAAGTCCCGGAAAAACCCGGTCCTCCGATTACGACGCACTTGTTGACGAATGTCCACATTTCCGGGACATTACGACCCCCCGACATGTGAATACAGCCGCGGCTGTTCGGTGAAAGAGAGAAAGACAGAAGAGCTGTCTTCAAATCGACGGTTAATTGTTTGGTCCAAGCGATTTTTGAATCGGAAGTTTTTGAATCGGACCGATTCGAGCGCTCCGATTCATCTCGGATTCGTTTCTGTATTAAATATCGGAACTCGTGTTGTGTTTCAATTAATAAAAGAGTGTGTCGCATTTAGTTCCGTCGTATACGTATTTTTAGATTTTCATCCGATACTTGGCGACAACTTACACTGAAAGAGACCGCATCCAAAACGTTTTGTCGCTCCATACATATACGCACGTAATGAATGAACACAGTCAACCGCGTTTTTGCTCGTTAGTTTTTTTGTTTACGTCATTCTGTTGCGGAAAATTTGGAGCAACTTCCTAGTTCGATAAGTATTTTTTTTTAAGGGTAAATCAGGGCAAGATGGCCATAGTTTTTTTTAAATACAAACAACAGATCTTTATTTTTGTTAATTTTTAATATTGTTTTTTTATTTCACTGAAGCTTTAAGTAACAATAACTATCGAGATATTAAAGAGAAAACACGTAACAGAAATTTAATAATTATCAAAATATTAAAATGTGTGCATTGGCCATCTTACCCAGGGTTGTAGGGAAAAGATGGCTATACATGTTTTTTTTTTTTTTGTAAAAGATATAAGCAAAACTTATAATTATGTAATTTAATTATTAGTAATTATATGTTAAATACAAGATATTTATTGTACATAAAAGATTATTGTTGTTTAATATTTTCATGCACAGTATTATTTTAATTATGAAACGCAACGAGGGAAGTTTAAATTATAAAAACGATTAGCAAAAAAAAAAAAAATTTTTTTATTTCGATGATTAAATACATTGTAGATTATAATACAATCATAAAAAAAATATAAAAATATTTATAACTTAACTATTTATTAACTTTTTTATAATGGACCATCTTTCCCGATGACCATAGTATTTGTAAATAAATAATGAAAATGAAAATACTAATTATTGGTTACATTACAATTTATGTACCTTTATTATGTGTGTAATATTGATTACGGCAGCTTAACTGTAATTTATTCGACATTATGGCAGCTTTTAGTGGACATGTGCAAAACTTTGCAGGCAATCGAGAGTAAAAATATTACTATAATTGTCACGGTATTGTTATTTTAAATAGTATACGCACTATTAACTACTGTAAATACTGATTATCTTTAAAAATGGCTTCCAAAAGCACTATTAAACAATTATTGATGAAATTACA
>QVOA01004315.1:0-37492 GCA_014825685.1 Pseudomyrmex cubaensis | reverse complement strand
AAACTTAGCACGGAATAGAACCATGTCCACGAAAAGCGATCGTAAAAACTCTTATGGGCCTGGCCGCTCTCAGGCTTCTCTCTGGTATCGCGGAACCGTCTTGGAAGCTTCTCTCGTAACACGGCTGGCCGCGGGCGTCGGAAACCCTGGGCAAACTTCATTCTAGTCACACAGAACTGATATCGCGCGGATTCTCTAGACGCGGGTACGATCTTGAAACTGCCGGACGAGACTGCCGCTGTGTGCTGTTCTCCCGATTTAATGGAGAAGGAAGAGAAGGCCAAGTTGCCTCTTAGATAAGCCGCACGTCCAAGTTGCGGATATAGCGAGGTGCGGAATACACAATTAATGTATAATACAACGTTTATTTATTTCGATTTTTATAAATGGTATATAAATTGCAAAATTAATATCGAAACATGCGACAGATTTGTTATTTGTATTTATCGCAAGCTTTGTATATGTATGCGTTCGTAAAACATTTTTTTCATATTGTCACATGTATGTCGTAGAATGCTTGTGAAATTTCTTTTTTAAATAATTATTCCATTTGTTTAATTTTTTTAAATATCATATTTAGTTGTTTACAAACCACTGTTCGTAAGTTCAATACATATTTAATAAAAAAATATTGTACTTCCAAACTGCAAATATGTATGTACATTTGTTTTCAATAATAGCTTTTGTCCGCTGCAAGTAGCGCAAATTGACACAGACAAATGCTTTTCCGCCACTTTCGACGCCACTTTCGCATCGTTACTTCATCTAAAGTCCGGTCTTACATAATAATAAGTCGCGAAAACGCCCGTCTTGCGAAATAGATCAATCGCACTGGATCGATAGATCGATTTGCTTAATGTATGTAAGTCGAGCTTTAGGCGGAGCATTATGACGCGAAGTTGGCGCGAAGGCGCGAAATCCGCAATCGAAAATGGCGGACCAAGTACTTCCTGACCGTTTCGTTACTCTCAGTTTGTCGATTAATCTACTCGGTCGCGTGTGGTTTTCGGGTGTCTGGGATTGATATCGAATCGCGTTCCCCATCAGCTCGCTGTACGTCGGAAAATTATGGCCATGGGAGTGTTTGCATTTTCGTGTTTTGCATTAGTCAGGACGCGCAGTTGGATTGTTCGTGTGTCAAGTGCGATTAGAGACGCGCGTTTTCGCATTCGCAATCGATATCGATTACCGTCGTCGATCAATATTTGCCGAAGAATGGAATGAGAGAGAGAGAGAGAGAAAGCAATAACGGTCGCATGTCGGATTTTTCGGAGTGTGATTAAAAATCGCGAGTGTATTGTGCACGAATGCGTCGAAAAACGTCAAAAAAATCACCAAACTAGAGAAGAAACAAAATAGTGATTTCGCTGCTAACTGCGATCGCCAACGGTGAGTTTGTTATTTGCTGATTACTTTTCGACTGTTGTATATAAAAAGCATGCAACCATCTTTTCTATTGTTTTGAAAGCTCTCGGCTTAACTGTTAAAAATTCGTTAAAAACAAAGCCTTTTAGTAAATAATATTAGATTTAAATAATATGAGAGAGAGATTAATTTAGATAAAAAGAGAGAAAAATAAAGAGAAAAAGAGAGATTGATTGATTTATTGTAGATAAAAAAAAAGAAAGGAGTGGAAATAAATAGATAAAGAGAAACAGAGATTTTTTTTTAGAAAAAAGAGAGTAAATAATTAGAATGCAGCATTCAAGAAATAATTTTTGAATTAAATATAATTTGAAAATAATATGTATATTTATTAAAATAATATATATATTTAATATGTATTTTCTTAGTTCAAATCTTTTATTACTTTCACTAGTATTTGCTTTATTAAAATTTATGAGAAAAAAAATTTTTTCTTTCTCGAAGGGATTTTATGCAGTTAAATCGAGAACTTACGGATTTTTCTACAGATCAAGCTCGATACAAGCTTTATACTTATACAAGTCGTGTGACGTAACATAATGACGTTAAAGCAAGGAACTCATTTACTGACATCCGCGTCAGTACATATTTTCATCGCAATACGTAGAACATTTTCTCACAATGTACTCTCTGTCGCGCTGCCAATTATAAAGTTTTGTAAAGATAACGAGAATATTACCGAGAGAATGACAATGCGCGCGGGGGATGTTCCGCCGGTATAAAGAGCACACGAGACGTGCATCCCTCTTTCTCTGTGCTGTTATTGCGATAAGAATTACTCGTCAGGATGAATAATAGTCGGGTCGCGGCGCGTTACGAGATCACAATTTCTCAAAACCTCTCCGCCGCGCCGCGCGACTCTCTTCTTCGCACCATCTTTCATTTTACTGTTATATCCCGGTGTATCTTTCGATGGATTGAATAGTAGCACCGCGCGCGCGAAGCTACTAGAATTACGCCAATAAAGACACGCGGCACGATACCAAATCCGGTGCGCATATATCTTCTGGCGCGAATATACGTTTTTGATCGCGCACCGACTGTATCTCGAATAATAATGACTCGCAATGAAAAAGAAAAAAAAATTATCATTATGTGTATTCGAACGAACGTGAACGCGGCGTTTGATATCGAGATGATAGGCGCGGATAGAGAGAAACGACATCGAGAGGAAGACGCGCTTCGTTCCACGCTCGCTCTCGGGCTCGCGTGGGCCTCGCGTTATATCGCGAGCGTATACGGCGATAGGAATGCAACAAAAAGAAGGACACGCATCCTCCGGTTCGTGTACACACGATGTTATGAGGAAGCGAGTGCAACAATAGGCGCGCATTATACTGACAAGCCGCGGCGCCGCACGGTGGGGGGATAAGGTGCAATCCCCTTATACGCCGCGTTTCTTCCTCGCGAGCGCGAATCTCTACGTGGCCAACAATGAACTCGTATTCTCATGTTTCGTCTCTCTCTCTCTCTCTCTCGCCGCGAGAGACTCTTCTCACCTTTCGTGATTGTTGAACCACACTTCCACACGCGGCCTCAAACCGTAAACTCGTATGAAACGCCGTGTACGCGCCGCCAATCGTCACTCCGCTCGAGAGGACATGTTCACGGTGCGCGCTTAATTTACCACGCGCATGGAGGTCTCAAATCCGTGAAGCAATTTCTGCGCGTATTCACGTGGGAGTCGTGTGTACGAATTCTTATCAACGTTCGATCAATGGTCTATTTCACCGCGAGGAAAAATCGTCGTCACAGGAATGCGTGTTGACTCGTTTGTTATCCGTTTGAAGGAATGACTCGGTGATTTTTTTTTGTTTTCACATTTCTAATAACGGAGAAAGTAATAGTTTAACGTCGTACGATTCGTCTCCCCGCGTATTGACGAGATTGCAAAAGCGTGATTTTTCATATCTCGGTATCGCGAAACAGATTCATCACAATGATGCGGTTACGGTACAATTTCAGTTGAATTATTTTAAGATAGAAAATGTTTCTTTACTTTTTTTTTATTGATGTTTAAAAATCACCGAGTTGTCACCAAGAGAAATAAATATGAAATCTCCGAACTGAGAGACTATTTTCGAAAACTTGGCCGGTTGCCTGATAAGCGGAGTGATGTAGCGCGAGATAGGTCGTGGATAAATGAGCAAGGTTCGAGATTTCCTTGCTTCAATTACGCCTCTATTAGGCTAATTGCGTATTGGATACACGAAACAGAGGCGTTTCGACTTTCGTACGGCCAGATACGCCGCGTGTTCCACGGGTCACTTACTCTGCTAACGAACGTGTCAGCCTTGCGTTTTTGCTATTATGCGAAATTATTTTACAGCTCGCCAGTCTCGATCGCGTAGACGCTCGCGCTCCAGCCAATCGGCGCGCATCGCGTTCGAACAATCTAATCGAGGGATCGTTATATCCAGGAAATGGAGAGGAGAAAAGTGAATTTCAAAGCTCGTCAGATTCAATCTGATTTTCACAGCCAAAGCTGTGTGTTCGAAGCATCGAGAGTTGTAAAGCGTGGAATTTTCAGATATACAGAACAGTAAATATATTTCTTCCCAAACGCAGTGTTTTTCTAAATCAAATTTTTTACGTTATTGTTGTTAAGAAAAAATTTATGTTTTTCATTCTCACGGTTGCGCAGTGCTTTTGTTGTAAATTTTTATTAAGTACACGCGTTTGCTAAAAAAAAAAAAAATCGTTTTGCTTATCGCTGCAAAACTATTTTTTGACACGAAGTTTTTCATCGCGGCAAATTTTCGCGCGAATGTGTAGTTTCAACAAACAAATAATTACTTTTCTGTTTGCGGATGCAAATGGCTTTAAAAAAACTTCCTAATAAACAAAATTACCTTCAAACGCTATATTAATGTAATTTTTTAAATTCTCCGAGATATGTCATTTGTCGATTGGTTTTTCGATAAAAAATTTTTGTCACAACTAATTGAGATACAATTTATACCGCCCGCACTTGCGCGCCCCGCAACGTTATACTCGCAATTTTCAAGTGACATTATTCAACAAAAGCCGCGCAATTAGCGGCGCCGTTGTCGGTAATAACCGCGACAAACACACACGGTAAACTTTCTTCTTCGCGCAGTTTACACGATATTAGACACAAGGCATTCGTCTCTCTCGCGGGAAGGAATCCGCCGGTTTCTCTAAAGCGGAGACGTCACAGACAGAAGCGAAATTAAAAAGAGCCGGTCACGGACGATGGATGTACCTTCTTTCGATTACCGCGCGCGTCCCGGCCTAATGATTTTGTTCCACGTTCCATTGCGGAGTCGCGTCCACGTTTTTCTGTCGCGATCCCGATATCCCCCGATATATATATTATACGCGGCGCGCTGTCGGTTCCGCATTTCGAGCGGGTTGTACAGGAACTTCCTGGTCTTTAGATCTCTCTTTCTCTCTCCTTTAGAACCCTTAATTTATCGTTTCGCGCGGTTCATAGTTCTCCTCTCGCGTTCTGACTCGGGACTGTTCCGCGGGGGCCTTCCGCTTTAATGAGCCCCGGTAATCACCCGCGCATTCTTCGGGATTCCGGTTACCCACGCTTCGTGACGCTCTGCGCGCGCAACGAAAGTGCGCCGCTTGCGTTCACTTTGCGTGATTCTGTTAGTTTTCAGGACACAATGTCTCTCTCTCTCTCTCGTCCTCGTTACTAAATAGCCAATGCGAGAATTAATAATGCGACATCGCGGATAAGTCTCTCGAGAGATAATTTCACCGATATAATGTGCGCGCCGCCCTCTACTTGTAATTTTGAGGAATCCGTTTCGAGAGGCAATTACGGCTTTAATTTTGAAAGAATTAACTAATTTAACAGTTAGGGTTCCTTTTGTTCTCTGTACTGACGCAACTTACAAGTCCCGTACAGTTTTATGCGTAATAATGACGAACAATTTGTGTCCGCTCTGTAATTTTCGGATGAGTCTCGGCTTCTTTTCTTCCCGCTATTTTTGCTTCCGCGTAGATGACACTTCATCCGAATCGCATATTCGTGGCAAACAAAAATTACTCCCTAAAAACGTGTAACTATGTTTAAAGCCCTTTTAATAACGAGATGTTTGAGATTGTACTGCGCGAACAGTACTTTATGAAATATTGCACTTTGGAGCATCAAGCGCAAAGCAGCGCGTAGTAAATAGATTACCTTATGCGAAAAGGGATCATGCACCGTGAAATGCTCAGCGCAAACACTCGATACGACGACGACTCAACAAAAGTAATTCAAATTTGTCAAGCGAGAATTTAAATTGCTCTCGAATAGTTTCTTTGTGTGTGTGTGTGTTACAAGGTAACGTTTGAAATTGTCTTTGAGCAATTCACGTCCGATCTGTGATAGAATTAATTCGAAGCGCACACAATACCCGCGACCTCGTGGAATTTGAACGATGGCGTGACGAAGAACACGATTAAGCGCATAGTTAACGCGCCTCGCAGCTTTTACGATCTCGTCATATCCCGAAAAAGCCTCGAAAATTTCCCCTCTTGATTTTCCATTGAGAACGAAATGCAAATTGCGCTTTATTATTTTTTCACACACTAGCTGAACACGCATTAACTCGTATTATTTTAAAATCCTTTTAATGTATTCTCCCATATTACACACACGAACACGCACATAAATACAGAAAGAGGAGGAGAGACAAAACATGCAGTCTAAAAACATTTTTGTAAAGTTTCAACTAAATTGAAATAACGTCGAAATGATTCATTTATAATATTTATAATATTTATATAAACTCATAATGTATTTATATATGTATATGGATCGAGTATTTTTAATATTGCAATCCATTTCAAACAATTGTGACTGATTTACAATACGTGGTAATGCATAAATGAGAATCTTATAAAGAGACACCACCATCATTTCGATATTAATTATAACGAGAAACTAAATGGAAAATGCGTGGACCGCGCGAGCACAACATTGTTAATTAAAAATTATCTGTTTATACCGAAATTATTAGGTACCAACTTTATTAATTAATACAGTTATACAACTGAACGCGCATACCACATCGCGGATATTCCGGTTACTGTATTCGCGCGGATTATTATTTATAAAGTTCGAATACTATGTAACCACACAACGCTCGCGTGGTAAACCTGCAGTTCCGCAAGCAGATTTACAGAAAACTTTCGATTGTCATCAGAATTATCAAAGGATGAGGTAAAAGTGTTTTTTTGCATTATTATTTCTCGTCACAATTTATATTATATATCTCACCACATGTGTTAATCTTCATTTTTAATATTTGTTTACATCCGCAACGCGTGCAGCTTGTACTGTTAAATTAATTACTTTAGCAACAGCACTTGCTTTATCTTTACGCTCTTCGTCGCGTTTCAATTCTCCCTGGGACGGAATTTGTCCGTCGCGACGAAACTTTCGGAAAAGTCGTTCGCGGGAATCGAACCGATGCGCGCAGCGTGAGGTGATTAATCATTACTTTGCCACGCGAATGCGTGTCGCGCGCGAGAGAACTTTAATTGAAACGCGACGCCGTCGATTTCGTTTCGGTCGAGAGACCGTCCGAAATCTGTCGGACGAAAAGGTAACAGGAGAAAAAAGAGGCGACATCGCGCGATACACACCGTGTGCGCTCTCTGACCGAGCTGTTTCCTCGCTGGCAGCGTGACCGACGAAATAACGTTTAATTGCCACGCGCGAAATTAGGACGATGCGATCGTTCGCCACGCGTTGCCATCTAAACGCGATTGCTTTCGCTTCGGATGCCGTCGCGAGCTCCTTTCTGCACGCTCGTATATAATCACATATCGTGAGAGCCGTGTTTTTTTTCGTCAAATCATCTTTTTTTCACTCGTCGACGCGGGTGCGGTTAATCCACCGCGAAAATGCATGAAATCAAATAGCATTGTCGTTAGCGAGATGTTAATCTCGGATATCAATAAATTATTTCAAGAGTTTCGAAACTAGATTGTTATAAGACTTTTGTGTGTGACTTTAGCTTACGAAATTAATTAAATCGAACGACACTGAAAAAGTTAAAAATTGCTAGATAAAATTTTCACGTACGAGTTACCGTTAAAAACAGATTTTCGCAATCGGACCGTTTAAAATTGTTTAAGTAACTGTTTAGTTTGTTTTCTTTGTTTGAAATTCCGATATAGAAAGAATTTTTTGCACATTAAATACATATTTGAATATAGGGGAGTAATCATTACTCATCGAAAGTTTTTCTCGAGAGAATATCGTACTTTTAAAGTTTGATTTTCAATTATTAATAATTTCAATTTTCAATTATTATTAATTAAAACAGAGCAAATAACTTTTTACATTGAGAAAAATATATTTTTCAGTTAAAATTTCGACGTTTATAATTGAGAAAAAAAACTGTATTACGTTGAAAAATATATTACAGGAATAACATGTAGAGAAATAATACGCTTTATCTTTTTTTGGATGCGAACAAGGAAAGTCATTTGGCAAATAACCACTCGGCTACTTATCGTTGTTAGTGAAACCGTTAGTGAAATAAAGCAGAAAGATAATATTAGATAGATATAACGGTGAAGAGTACAGTTGAAAGTAATGAGAAATTACGCTGCAGTTATTTGAGTTTCATTAGCGCAAAACTTTAAGGATTTAAAATCAGTTCTACCGCATTTACATTGAATGAGCCAAGAATTACAATATAACTTTTCACAATTTTTCTCCGAAGTTTTATAAACTGTAATATATAAGAATGTGTCAAACTACCTTCCTACCCTTCCTTATACTCTCTGATATAGGATGTAATAATTTTCAACGTCAGTTTACAATATTAATGTACGTTGTGCAAAAATTAATTTTTCTTTCTTAAAATAAACCTTTAATCACCGCAATCCTTTCAGCACAGTCATTCGGGTAATTAGAGACGCGCGCGCGCACTGTCAATAGTTATACCTCCGGTTGTGCCTAAGCAGGCCGGGCGTATGCACGTACAGAATTTCCGTTGCAGCTTTGTAACAAGGAAACGTATGTCTCCTCCTTAATTTTCTGCCTCTTTGAAGTGGAGCCGTGGCGTCCGAGCGCATGATTGCATTCGTCGGTCGCGATTACATAACGAAGTAGACGAATGCACAAGGTCCGCGCTCGCGCGCTGCACTGCGGAAGTTTGCGGTATGAAGGTCGCAAAAGAGCTAACCACGTTCCTGCGCCACGCACTTACGCGAATGTAAGCAGCGAGTTGTGTATGCTACGTTAGACGTAAGACTTGTGCGAGGGCGAAGTATACTTGCGAGGAAATTGAAAATTGTCAGAACGAGTTTCCGTTGGCGGGTCCGAGAGAGAGTCTACGTAATTATATTGGTAACCCTTCCTCGTCGACGATGCACGCGCGGTTACTAATCTCATACGTTGGGACACGTTTTCCACTTACGAGTATTACGGCATTTAAGTCGTCGGTAAGCGATATATTCAATTCGTTGACCGCGAAAAAGCGTTGTAAATCGCTTCTGTTTGACGGAAAGAAAAACCTTTTTCTGAAAAAACTGACGGTCACGTGATAAAAATCTACTGAACCTCAAGTTATCTGAGCATCAATTATTACGCAAATTCGAAGTGTTTAATTAAAGTTCTCTTTTGTTTCTTCGTATTTTGTTCCTTTGTTCGAAGCTCGTTTTTATTACACTATATTGAGTGCAGAGAGAAAAAGAGAGAAAGTGAAAGAGAGAGAGACGGGTATTACATTACGTAGTTGCAACAGTTGCACGGTCAATATCTGCTTTTCATCTTCAAAGTAAACACAATGGCCGAACTGCTACGTCAACACGAGAGGATCCGCGCTTTAATTGCATAAATTTTACAAAAAAAAAAAAAAAAAAAAAAAAAAAAAAAACCGTTGAGTGTTAACTTCACGTAGATACAGACATTATTTCGTAGTCGCACCTGGTTAGTCGTCGTTGTCGTGGTGCGCGAGGTGCCGCGAAATAATGAAGTGCAAACAGGTAGAAGGAAAAATGGCCTCTTTTACCGCGGTCAAGTACTTTATTACTCGCCGGAGCGAGCGAATAGCTACGCGCGCGGCCGTCTGTATTCATTGCCTCCGTGCACATCCAGCAAACAGTAGAAAATTACGGGCGGGCTGTAGAGGCACGGCTCGCTGCGGCGGCGGCAACGACGACGTCGTCGACGATGCCGCTGCTGCTCTTGTTGAAACAGCAGTAGCAGCTTTTCAGCTTTGGAACGCGCGCGGTCGATTCACTTTAGTCGAGTTTCATCTTTAAACTGCGCGTTCCGTTTTACCCGTCAAGATCGTCGGAAAGGAAAACGGGAGGCAGGATAAGAGGCAGAATGGCCGACGGCGGCTGCTGCAGGGGTGGACGATGACTTTTACGACGGGCTCTCTCCTATATCCGTGGCTTGAAAATGGGCACGTCGAACATCTCGGCGGGGCGATCTCGAGTTGGAAACGCATCGCCTCGACGACGACGTAGCAAAACTCTATTTTGTTTTCTGTGTCGTAGACGATGTCGAGAGACAAAGGCACTGCTCCCCGTAGTCCTTTCCTGCAGGACCGCGCGGAGTGGATCGAAAACGAAATTTTGTAGTCGCGTCGCCACACATGTCGGAATGAATTTTTGCGCATACACACACACACACACACACGATGTATTTTCATATATGCGCCTCATGGTTACGTTTTCGGATGTGTTTTCCTTTACGCGTTGGCATGCTTTTAATATAAAAGAAATTTTTACTGTTTAATAAAACAAGAGTGGAAAATATATAACGAGCGCAATGCAAAGCTACTATTTAAATTTATTTTAACAAGCTACGTGCGATATGCGAGAAAAATAATTTTTTTAAAATTAACACATGTTTCTTCCAGTAAACAAAATGCGCATTTTCATAAAGCTGTTTTTATAGCTTCACGTATTATTTTCGGACATTCGTATTAAATGGAATTTTAGTATAATTGCTTTAAAAGGAAGCGATGTAAAATAATGTGCGCAAAAATTTTAAGTGATTACGAGTTGAAAGCTTTGATTCTGCCATTGAAAATAATATTTCAGACCATTCTCAGAGGTTTTAAAACACTTTCTACGGAGAAAAACACACTGTAACGCCTTGATAGTTCTCTTTTTATCATTTCCACGCAGGAGGCGATATTTCTGCCGCGCACAATGGCAAACGAATTGGTTTGAGCAAATCAAATATCGGTTTGAGCTCGCTGTCGCGGCGTAGCCATTGTCCTAAACGGCGACTATCACATGAACACACAACGAAATCCAGATTGATGTTTTTGACCCGCGTTTTCTTTCGATCTATTTTCTAATAAACGTGACGCAGCAGTAAAAATAGTTCACGTCTAAACATTCGCGCAGTTTAATAAATGTGAATTTTTATTATAAACTGTGTATTTTTATTATAAGTAGCAATTTTTTAGCTTTTACAATTTATTTGCCGCTGTATAAACGACAAAAAATACAGAAATGATTTGAATATTGCATCGAATATTTTTTTTCGTGCGCATGAATAGTTTGACGCGATGTAAAACGCTGAAAAAAATTTTTAAATAGATTTCGAGATATGACGGAGAAAAAAACTAAGCTTCGCTGTGTGTTTTGTTTTAATCGTAAAAAAACATATCGTCGAACACGAGTGTCGTAAGCGAGCAGCTTTTCGATCTTTTCAGCCTCCAAGTCTTCTTTGTTCGTTTGCACAATAACTTGAGGAAAATATAGTTGAAAGGAACAAAATGACCGACCACCGCACAGAGTTGCGCGATGAGAGTTGTGTACGTAAGTATAGAAATTAATAGACTTCGTGATTATGTACTTTGTAATAATTTGCGCGAAAGCTTTCTTTTTATTCTGTCATGAATACATAATTACATTCGTGAAGAAAAAATAAGTATTATAAGAAAAATAACGAGCACAATCTCGACGTCGGTTTAGTATGTTGAGGATCATTGGAGTAAATTGCGAGGTTCGTTTTCTGCCGCAAAAAAAAAAAAAAAAAAATGAGCTTTTCAATTTCAAACGACAAGCTCGGTTTGTCGAGCACCTTGGGAAGCGCGCAAGAGGCCGCGATTATTCAAGACGGAAATGGGGACACTAGCTCGTGATGACTTTTACGAAGCGACTTCGCCTGCAGCTAATTTCTATGGTTTGAATACGGGAAGTTCGAACGACAAAGTCATGACACCGCTATTATAAGTCAACTGCAGGATGAAACGTTAATTCGTTCAATGAAACCGCGTATTATGTTCCTCAAAAATAAATTAAAAAATAAAAATAAAAATATCCTAAAAAGAGAGAAAATAAATTCCCGTCACGCAGTTAGCGTGATTTTGTAGCATGCCATTTTTTGTAGCATGTCACATGTAAATTTAACTAGGTATGTCAAAAAGAAAACACACATTTTTTCGCTAGCTTTCAAAAGAATCTTTGTTATATAATTGCGTTATAGAGACTTTTTGAAACAAAATTGTCTATATGAACAAGACTTCTCTCTTCTTAGTGCGTAATGAGACTGCAATGTATTTTTGAAGATAATTAACAATACTTAATTTCGTCTCAAGACAAAATTCATAAAATATAATTCACTGCGGCGTGTGCACGATGGCGTTTCGAGAAACAAATCGGTTTTACGCGCGTTAGAGCTTCCTTGGAAAATATACAAACGCGTCTAATGCCCCGCATCCGCATGAATAAAACCGCAATATAACTCGCGCGCCATGAATTTTCATCAGCGTGCGAGGAAACGCGTTCCCTCGCGCCAATAATTTTTACAATCAACAATACCGCGGGATTATACTTATATCCGTCCGATTTATTTTGTCGGCGGATCATTTGTAGGAATAAACACAGAACGCCGCTATGAATTTTCATCAGCGATCCTAGCATAAATTCATTTTTTTCTTCCTTCTAATTATTCGTAAGAGTCTAATTATTCCCAGCCGCGATTCCCTTTGTCGTTAATGTCGTCTCGCGCGAGCAAAATCGCATGTCCGCGAAGGTATTGCTGCGCTATATTCATGAATTTTCATCAGCGACTTACGAGCCCGGGCGTTCGATCACTTTAAACGTCATCCTCTTCGCGATCATGCGTCATATATTACGGGAACATACGAGAAGCGTAGGCGCGTTTCTATACGACTCCAGAAACTCGTTTCCGAGGATTAGCCCGCCGGAATTGCCGATCTGCGGCTCATCATTCTTCGCTCAGCGCCGACTGCTTCGTCACGGAAATGCGGAATTTACACGAGCTACGTTGTTGCACCTGAGCGAGACATTTCGCACCCTCTTTCCCGGGAAACGTTATCTAATGTTTCGTGCGCGCGATATGACCGCACTTCCTCTAGAATATACCGTTATGTATCGCGTTATGCAATTGTTGGTATTGCATTCGGTTTGTATCAATAACAAATAAGTTTCGTAATTCGCGAAGAAAAAAAACTAGAATTATTATAGAAAGTTTAAGATAGATTTTTTCCATTTTTTGAACTTTTTCTTAGAAGAACATTATTTACCTGTTTTAGAATATTTTTATATTTTACATATTTTACGTAACCGCAGACGTATTCCTTGGTTTTTATATTTCAAAGCCATCGAAAAAATCGACATCATTGTAACATTTAAAATTGATAAATGTTCTATCTTTTTAATTACAAGAAGAAATATTAGTTACGAAAAGAAATTTCTGTATACAAAGGAAATGTTTAATCAAAACAAATCGATTAAATTAGACAAATTACTGAATATTTTATTTTTGCAATATTTTAAGAATGACGAGCATTGTTTCTTTCGCTATTTGAGAGAATGGAAAATGAAAAGACGATAATAGGTTAACTGCATTGAGAGAGAGAGAGAGAGAGAGAGAGAGAGAGAGAGAGAGAGAGAGAGAGAGAGCCGCTCCCGATATTGATCCCGGACACGTCTCGATTTGGCGCAACCCTCGGCGAAAAGTTTGACACCGTAAACTGGTTTAGCGAAAAATGGCTTAACTTGAAGTAGCCGGGGCTCCATAACATCCCTCCTTCATGCGCCGCGCTATACTCTACACAACCACAATATAGACCTGATTGTGATTTAGAGCGACGGCGGCTTGCGCTGTTTGATCCTGTAATTGAGTAACCGTTCTCACGTTGCTGTTGTGCCCGATATTTAGATGCCGGTCGCAACTCGATCCCGGCAACCTTCTGACATTTAACTGGCAATATGGATGTCATTATCTTTCGTACGTGCCATCAATCGTAATGACTAACTATACACATATCCTATACACGTACAAGATTATTTCACCACAGACAAGTCAGCTTCTGTTTTTAACATTAATTAACGTGTCACTCATCGACGTTTAATTGAAGTTATGAGATTGTGTTTTATATTAAAATGTATGTTATTTAATATTTTAATATAAAAGTGGAGAGTTTAATTTTTTATCACAAGAACAAAACATGCAAAAATATCACCATATTATTTTATTATACGTTAAATGCGTACTATTCCAGCTACTATAATTAAGTAATTAGTATAATTAATTTTTTGTAGCCATGGATTAACTTCTTACTCTATAAAAATACGATTTTAACGAGTTCACGGAAAGCTGGCGTTGATTACTAGTCGTTTTGCTGTATTTTTCAGTTGTACGTTGTCGTTGGTAAGTCGTGTCGCGGCGTACGCACGAGCGACAAAAATCGCGTAAGCTCATCCGACAGCTGAAATATCGATATACACCGCGAGCGGTAAACACAGTAATAACGTGTAAACACGAGCGGATGATTAACAGTGAAAATTTTCAGATGTTTCCGCGTACGCGCGTTAAAGCAAGTGTGCAGCGAACGGAACGGTTCTATGTAACTTTATCTGCCGGTCCAATCCTCAACACATATACTGTGTACTACTGTTTACTTGCCAGTAAACTTATACGTCTCACCTCCCTCCGTAATTTAACTTATCGGATATAAATGCATGTGCACGCACAAAGAGAACGAGAGAGAAAGAGAAAGAGAGAGAGAAAACAAAGTTGAAATTCTAAACCGCCTGTATTTTACTCGCACACGTATCAAAAGTCACTGAAGCTCTCGCAAGTGGATTTCCTGTATCAACGTCCAGCGATTGAAGTTCCAAAGCAAGGATTTGCGTCGCGAGAGAAATTCGTGTAACTACACGAGTCCTGGCGCGACTGGAAGGACTCAACAGTGATCGTAGATTGAGCTTACGTATACAATGGGCGGTATTACGTTCGGCTGATGGACATTTGATAGATACGAACAGCACATTACATTCGCAGGCAAGCTTTCCTCCTCTGAACGGCATTTCCTGAAATCGCCCGTCTTATCGGATACCAAACTGGCATGTTTACGTCTAAATAACTCGAACAAATGTCGAAGAGAACGCGCATTTAGATTAACGCGCGCGCCATGGTTAAAGTTTCATCGAAAATAGAATATCTCTAATGTGAGATTTATCATCTATATTAAATATTTGTACGATGAATTAATATCGCATTATAAACCGCGTTTTCATTTCCGCGCATTTAAAAATAAAAACATACAAAATTAAATCGGTGTTTGTATATAGTAGCGATATCGGTGTTTTTTTTTGTCAAACAAAATAGAGTGTTTTTTAGTTGAAATGTTTTTCACGGAAAATAGATGACATTTACACGAATAAAATGTAGATTTTTATGCACTACACGATATGTGTGCATTTTGCAGATTACTTTTAGTTCCGAAATAAACATTTTACAAAAAGAAGATAATGCTTTTTCTTTTGACCGATGGTTAATGAATTATCTAGCTCTGATTAGTTTGTATCAATCCCTTGTGACATTGTTCATCAATTATTACCGCGTCCTAAGGGATTGGTTATATATTTAATCGATAATTACGACATAAGCTCATATGTCGCTTGGGAGAAATTTAACTATCGATTTTATTAGAAAATGGTTATCGCGCAGGATTTGCATGTAAAACTCGCGAATTGTTCTTGTTCAATTTAATATGTAATTTTATTATTTGTTCTAGAACATCTTAAGTTAATTTTAATTGTGTACATCTGCAACATGGTAAATCAAGTATCTTTTAACATTTCACACATCATGTACTGACAGTCGCGTATAAACGTCAAAATACAAATATATTGACTTGCTATTTATTACGTCACAGTACTCACCTGTGAGCTGACGTTTAATTGACACGAAAGAATTTATCGCGCGTCGTAAAAGAGAGGAGACGGCACGTCTAAAGATCTCGAATTTAATATCGTATCGTATCATGTTTATTAGAGGACGGATCGGCGGAAAGATACTTGCGCAACGTAAACTCGGACTCGTAAACATGAAATCTCACACGATGTTACTGGCGTCCCGGAAGAATCGTTACATATAGCGCAGTCGTAAAAATCGGGATGTAGCGTGTAATGGAATTCGAGTATCAAAAACTGCGATATATAGTATAAACCCGATACAGTGAAAAACACACCAAAGACTGAAATTTTCGCGTTTCTTTTTCACACACACGGTTGCAAACTTCGCGGTGTATTTAACCGTTGCGCGTGTGTAACTTATGTATGTTGCAAGAGCAGCAACAGCGTTTGTTGTTCGTTGCACCTGACATGTTTTAACCGCGTATCAAATAATATTTTATTTATTACATTAATTTGTACGTTGTGTTAAATTTTCACGAAAGAGAACAAAATCATTTGTTTGCGAACCAATTACATAAAAAAAAAAAAAAAAACAAAATACATGTATAGGTTTGCGTTGTCGGAAAATTTCCGTGACTGCGCTACGTCGAAATCTCACACACACACACGATAAATATTTATTTTAATACATACAAAATAAATGCGCGAATATGTATATATTTTCCTCGGCACAAATTTCTCTCAAGAATTTTATATTCCGCTAGTGAATTTTTGCATTCGCAAAGCTGCTAAATCCATAAGGGTTCCCTGGTGTACCGCATTTCTATGTAATCTTCTCTCATCCCCAACGCGCACTCAGAGCTTCGTATTAAAAATACTTAAATTAAAAAATTATGCGAACTTTTCTATTTCTCGTTGCACGCGCTTTCATACATCGTGATGCGTTGCAGTATTTTAATAATTTTATTTCTTTTTTTAATTCAAGAAACAGCGCAAAGTTTCTCAATTGCAGCAAAAGCACCTAAAAATAATTTTGCGCATTGAGACATGCGAATCGAGATTATTTTTTGTTCGGTTCTCGCGCGGAAACACATCGCAGGCAGTTTCTCTGAAATCGGCCTATATATTTCTTCTCTAATGCCAATATTTATCGTTATGAAAGAGACCGAGGTATGTACGTCAAGTCGCCTGCGCCCGATTTCCGTCGATAAAACTAACTACCGTTGTGAGACGGAAACGCCGCCACGTTGATCAACTTCGAATGTATCGTTGCGGAGGTAGGAATCGTCGTCGGGGTGGCAACCCGGCGATTCGAACGGTTCGCTGCGCGCCGTCGTAATCCGATATCGATTTGCAATCAGGTAAATTTGACAATCGCGACAGACGGATTCCCGACGATTCCGATACAATGGCAGACCCGGTGAAAGAGGGGGCGGAAAGAGGAGCCGAAGGGACAAGGGAGGAAGGATAGAGTCGACGCGTTCTCCCTGTTATACGCGATGAATAGAGATTTCGAGTTTTATCGCGGAACTAGGCGCCGGCGGCAGAGAATCGTCCTCGTCGTTGCAGCCGGAGTTTTAGAGCCGGGGTCAGAATTTATTTTAGCTGCATCGATTGCGCGCGCGAAGATGCGTCCAATGACTCGAAGAGAGAGAAAAAGAGAGAGAGAGAGAAAGCGCCGCGTCGTCGACGCTTAACGACGCGCGATGATGAGGCATTACGGGCATATTGCCGAGCTGAACGCGGTTCACGATGGTTATGTTGTAATTTGCGACTCCGCAGTTTCTTCGCGTCTTTGAAAACACAAGGAAAATACTCGTCGAAGAACACGCTTGTCTTTCATATTCGCCTCTTTGACAATTTCAAATCCCGAAGTGCGAAGTGATACTATCTCTCAATAGAGATCTTGAAAAATATTATAAAAATAGTAGTTTTTTTTTAAAGACAAATTTTCTCTTATAATAATTTTCTATATCTGTTGCTTGCAGACTTTCTTGTGCAGTTAATTAAAGGGAAAATGCAAGGAGAGTGCGAAAAAATACGTGCTTTACAAGTGCAACCATTTTTTTACACGAGTTAACGTAACGACTGGTCGTAAAAAGAAGGAAAAAGAGAGAAGAACACAAGGTTAAGCGAGATGGCACAACTGATAACGTAAAGAGCAACTCGTGAAAAACGACCGTTGCTTCTCTCGTTCAGAGCTTTCCTCTGTGTTCTCTAAACAAACAGCGTCTGCGTCGGTCGCCGTTCAGCAGTTATCGCGCTCTTATTTCCCCGATGCTGCCCTCTCCACGTTTCCGCATCTTCATCATTTCTGCGACTGGTTGTGAGCTATATCATTACGCCGGAATAACACTCAACATTCTTGCGATCTCATTTATACCCGGGAAACGGACGCGCGCGCGCGAGTTCGATATTATCTTTCAATTCTGCGACTTCGTTTTTAAATGCGAAAAATTTAAGGTCGCACGGGATTGTTTTTTCGAAATTACGTCGGCAAAAAACAAAACACGCATTTAAAATTAATTATAGTAGCTTAAGCATTAATCGATAAAACCGTTTAGCGAGTGTACTTTTTTTGTGCACACACAGAGGTTTCGTGTACCTACGTAAATCCATTTACTGTATCTGCATCGTGCAAATACTATAATCAAGGATAACAAGCGCTGTTTAATCCTGACGAGCGACAATCATTTCATTCGTTCAAAACAAATAAAACGCGCTTATTTTCCTCGATCTTTATTCGACCGTACCTAAATGACGTTTCTGACGAGCGACAATCAATTCATTCGTTTTTGAACGTTCAAAATAAACACGGTTTATTAAATAACAAGCTATGACTACTAGACACGTGACTTATGGAATCTTCCAGACTCGGTTCAATTTATTCCGCCAGTTTTCAATCACACGACCTTTGCTCGCAAAATAGTTTACTGCAAATTGAAGTGGATTATTCGTAGAGCCAATTTTCATTTTGACTTCTCTTTCCCTCTCGCCTTCTCTCTCCTTCTTTCTTTTCATCTCTCTTTTTTTTTTGTCTTTTATTCGGAGATGAAGGAGTGATATCGCTGTTTGGGAAAAGGATTTCAGCCGGAAGTAATGGTAATCCCGGCGATTTCCTTTCAAATGTGGCTAAAGTTCTGTAGGAATCAGCAAGGGCTTATCGAGGTTATGACACTCGAAGTTACCCTCTGTTACAATCCCGCCGCTCTCTCCGTCGCAGTTCTCTTGTGACGTCTCCTCAACTTCGAAGCACTCGGAGAAAGGAGAACGTCGCCGGTGAGAGATCCTCATCCCGGTCACTTATCGGTTCGGCACGGTCGCGGTTTATATTTATTTATGAATTCTCGGCTTTGCACGTTCCAGTCGCGATAATAGCGTCGTAACGATCACCGAGCCATCCAAATCCTCTAAAATCTCGAGATTCCCAAGGGAGACGAAACTTTCGACGACGTGTGACCGGACTCATCCTCCCTCTCCCCCACGTCTCTCTTATCCGCTTTCACGATAATCACAGTATAGTGATTTGAACGGTCGAGTTGATATTGCTGGAGCATAAGGTAAAAAAATATCCTTTGTAAGTGTACAATTTTCGATCTTAATTCAAGTGTCACGCTAAAAAAGTCGTCTCAAAAAATATTTTAAATACACAAAACGAATGATATTATTTTCTAAACTAGAAGTTATTACATTCTTTATTTGTTCTCTACTTCAACGGGGAAAACATTTTGTAGTTTATCATTTCAGCGACAGAATAAAGTATACGTCGAGTTCACATTCGAGAGGATTTTTTTTTCAATCTTTATTCCCGCACAAGTAGGATACGTCTAAAAAAGTTTGCATCTCTTGTTTTAAAGCACTCTGTATGTGTGTGTGTGTGTATGTGTGCGCGCGCGCTCGTCTCGCGGCGAAATCGCGGCGGAATACTTCTCGGAAGAATAGCAGAAACGCAGTGTCGCGGCACTTTGAACGATTTGTTTGGATAGGCAGCGAAGATCCTTTTCGACGGGGCGAATTGCTCGCGCGTCGGTTCCCGTCGAGCGCACTGCGAGGCATTTTATCAAAAGTTTAATACAAACGCTAACTTTCTTCGTTATTCTCTACCTTCCTTCCGTCAACGTTATTCTCGCATAATGAGGGTCGGGGGAGTATTATTTTACGAGAGAGACGCGCGCGCGCTCTCTCTCTCTTTCTCTCTCTCTCTCTTTTATCGCCGTCGCTTTTGCCGTCGCCGCGCTCGCGATAAATCGGCTCGAGCACATTGTGCGTCGCGACTGTATTTCGCTCGCAAATGAATATTCCCGACCACTTCCTTCTCTCACCGGCGTCGCACAAACGCTCCGGAAAATATGAAAATAATTCGAAAATACATATAAGAACGAGGGGATCGGTCGAGAACGATGTATGCGCGGTACGTGATGCTCCAGAAACCGAAAGATAAGTGCAAGAAGAAATGGAAATTTGTGTGAAATAATTCAAAAGCTTTCCTAGAAAACGTCAAAGAGTCACTGAGAAAGAACGATTTCTGAGATCGGATAACGTGTAAAGTTGCACCGACCCGTGAGGGAGAAGTGGATCGTTAATCACACATCCTGTTTGCGAACTTGTAACGTACGTTAGTGGAACGATAAAGAGCTATCTTCCCTATCTTTGACGTGAATTTGTTATCGGCATGTTCAAAGCGCTTTTATGTGACAATTAAATTAGAAAACTGTCGGATTAATGTGTTATTTATTATCAGAGTATCAAATTAGAAATGTTTTTTCTAAATCTCATCTCGTATCGATCATTTGTGAAAGTAATGTTTTTTTTTCGAGAATATGTAATTAATTTAAACAGTCTCACATATTTATTTCAGTCAAAAAGTGGATTCATCTTTTATGACTGAGCTCATAAATGGTAATTGAAATGTTTTTATGCAGGTAAACGTAAATCACTCAAAGAACTTTATTAATAATAATCGTTTCGAAGCTTTGATAATCACGGGGATTTAATTATGATCGCCGTTTGCTCTTTCTTCTCTCTCGTTCCTTTTTTGCCCATACTTGCCGCGTCCTCTCATTTTCTTCCTCAAAAACTGTTGAGTTTGTTTTGCGTACATTTAATGAGCTCATTCTCCACATTACGCTCATTAACGGTGTTTTAATTAAGGAAGATGTTAAACACCGCTCGACGAGATTATCAATAATCGAAGCTTCAATATTCTCTTAAAGAATAAGCTTTAATTATAATTCCGCGCGCAAGATCTTGCCTTGAACTTCTGTTGTACTTTGGTGAATACTTCGTTTTCTTATTTTCTCATCAGTTCTCCATTCGCGATATTCTTCTCTCATTTCGCTTTACGCGCATTGCACTTATATCCACGACAATTCGCGCGACGATATATATATCGCGATGAACATTTTACGGAGAAAGATTGTATAATATAATTCTTCGATTCTGTTATAGTTTTTTTTAATAGTTTTATTTCAGATAATTAATTATTATTAACTAATTATATACTACACACGTATTCGTTATTGCTGAAATATTCCAACGATACGACAATTGTATACAGCATAATTTGCAAAAAAATGTGCGATATAAATTACGCAGAACGTCCATTTCTCTCGCAAGCGCGCGTGACTGCTCCACAGTGCTCATTCACGTTTAAATTGCATTTATGCGATAAGTAAAGCAGATATTAACCGTCGAACGAGGGATGCTTATTAAGCTCCTAATGGAGAAAATAATTTTCCGTCCGAGAAAAACGGTATCGCCATTTAGCGCAATCATATTAGTTCTATAAAAATTAATAAAGTTTCATCTCATTTCTCTTCAGATTTTCCTAAACAGTTTTTAATTCGATTTAAAACAATAAATGCAATTGATACATATCTGATATAAAGTCGCATCATCTGTCGCAAAGAGAAATGTGATTAATAATAATTTCAAGCGCGTGCGTAGAACATCTTATTGTACATATTCTAATTGCACGTTGAGAACAAGCAGTAAGCTAGCCTCTGTTTTGTTATCTTTTATCGAACTTCCTATGCGCATTCTATTATCTCTCTTCCTCGGAAGCGGCCGTTTCCAGTTACATGATATCTTAATAACGCGTCTGTACGTTCTGCACTCACGGTCGCGAGCGAATCCCGACTACCGGTCGAGATCGCATAAGACTAGCTGAACCTCGGATCTCCGGTAGTAAAATACGCGGCTTAATTGCTTAATTTCTCACAGCTAAGTCCGCTTCGCGTTTTCCCCTCGCCGCCCCCGCCGAAGAACAAAGACGCGGGCGGGCGAGCGCGCGCGCCCCGTTACGTCGGTACTCTTCTCTTACTTTTACACCCCATCTACATTACTTCTCACGTGACACTTTAATTATGCCGCCGCGAAAATCGGACGCGCGGGACACGTCCGCCGGGAAAAAGAAACATTTTTTTTCCATCCCTGATCCGATTTTAATTATTAAACCGCACAGTTATCACCGCGAGGATTGCGCGCGCCGCATGTGACGCAAGAGGCCGTCCGACAAATCGGGAATACGATGGCGTCCGACGCGAGTGAAATGAATTATTTTTCAGTGCTGGAAAGCAAGAATTCTCCGACATAAAAATTCCTAAAATCATGTGAAAACATCATATCTCATCCACATTTTATGCATTTCTCTCCCTCCGCTCGGTTTCGTTCAAGTTTTTCCATGTGAGTTTTTCGTTATTTAATAGATAGAAACGAATTATTCAACTCAACTCGCGCGTGAAAAAGTTGCGATACCTACGTGTAATTACATTCTTGAAGAAAAAATTCGAATTTAGTACGCATATTTCCGAATAAATCGATAAGTAGTGGATTATAGTTTATTAGGGCTATTATATAACTCGGATATCGTTTCGGAACATTTAAATCAACGCAACAACGTAAATAGCTTACAGATGCTCGGTATTGATTCTGCATAAACTAATAAACAACTAAAAAGCTTGTAAATCGAACAATATATTTTTTAAAACTGTAACAATATCTATTTTACCTACTTTATTTTACAAAAATATTTCTGATAAAAAAGTCGTTATACTTTTAAAAAATTCACAATTTTTTCCAATCACAGTCGTCACTTTGCGAACCTTTCTCTTTCTTATAACACGTCGTGGATCGCGAAATCATTTTGATTCGATGCATTATGCGATGTTCTTTCCGTCTCGTCAATGTTCACACGATCGACGACAGTCATTGTACGTATCGGATTATGAAAATGTCTCGTCGCGATTTCGTTGCTGCGCATAATGCGATGCAGATTGGACGAGTATCGCGCGATAGAACCGCGTAAGACAGATCGAATAAAATATCTTCCTTATTCGGCAGATAAGTCGATCAGTCATCGTGATGCGAGTTTGCGTAGCACTTTGCGGTCCGCGCATCTAAGCGCGTTAATCAACCTTCCCTTTCTCGGTTCGTGATATCGATGTCAAAAGCGTCGGCACAAATCAATATCGGAGAGAAGAGGATTTTTTTACGGATTTGCGCGGGAAAAAAAATTAATTTTTCGAGCGCGTTTTCGAGACAAATGACGCGAATGAATAACCGGTTCGGTAATGATTTAAATCAAGTGGGGGCGCGTGGCTCTTACTTTCCCGAGAACCAGGTCGACTAAAAAATTCATCTCCGGTAAAAGAATATACCGGTGTCGAGTTTCTTTTTATATATTTTCACGGAGATTCGGTTAGGGATGCGGAGTTCGCGTTTTTCGTCTTACGTGATTTTCCGCGATTTACATAGAGCTATAGAGAGAACTGAGAGGAAGGAACGAACCGTACCAGCAAATAAATTAAAATGTGGACGATTTTCTGCTCCCTGCGCGCGCGAATATGACTCGCGGGCTCGTAAAGCGTCTCGCGTGCAAGAAAATTCAGCAAGTTTGCAAGAGAATTATTTCTTCTACGTAGCTTTATAGTTCCGACGACTGTCACACTTCAGCAGCGAAATGGTCCTAGCGACCGGGTGTAGTTTGATTAACGTTTATTACATTACAAAGTTAGAGTAAGTTTTATGTGTTTCCTTTTGACTCTGCAATTTAAGTTCGGTAGACTTATTTCACATACGATTGGTCGGTGTCCGCCCCTTTTTTCTCGCTCGTACGTTTCTTCACTTCTCTTAATCTCGTTTTAACACTGATTTATCACTTTCGAGAGTGTGTATGTGCGAGCGGAATAAATAACTATTACTACGTTATTTCGAACATAATCGCGGTAATATTTAAATGATAGAAAATCCTTCGCTTAAGTAAGGCCGGTATTGAATAAGCCATTAAAATTTAAGAGAGAGGGAACTTTTACGAGTTGATGTAAACTTCACGAGAGAAACCACGAAATGAGGGTGGATTAAATATAAAAGATAAGAACCCCACTGTAAAAACAACTCGCTATATCAAGGTGACTGATTTTTATGATTTTTTTCTCCGCGATTTTTTTCCGAGTTTTATGCGGGACACACTTCTTCGTCTCCTCGAACACTTTAAGAAGCAATTAGATCTTCCAGAGTTCGTCGTTTATCATATCGCCATTAGAGCTTTTCACTTTGTCCGCGGTTTTTCGAAAACTCTTCCGAGCGACTGATAACTCGCGCCGACACAGCGCATTTAGATTATCTGCCGATTCGCTTCGTTAAACTCCGTCTTTGCTCACTTTATTTCTAACATCGCGATCAAAATCCTTTTGTATCGCGCGATCTTAGACCGAGAAACGCACGCACCAGAACGCGCAGACGTGATACGCATTTTGTCGTCTTTTTGATTCGGACGGATATTCATGATTTCGTCTTGTTAAGACGATACAAAAGGCGCTTTGATCCTGTCCGTCGATCGGTTTGCATCAAAGAGAACGGAAATCGCAATGACTCACTTGGATCCACACACTCGAATAAAAAATGTTCGCTTCGATGGGTTTTCTTATTCGCGTATCTCTCGCGCTTATACCTTGAGAGGATCAACGATCATCGTCGGTGATATCCACCTCGAAATCGAACGACACAAAAAGAGAAAAGTTTCCCTTAGCTCTCTCTATATTCTTTCCGATTTCCCAATACCCCGGGATGTAGTTTTATATGGAGTTTTCGTAAGCGAAAGCGCGCAGCTGTGAGACTCTATAACCGTTTTTCCCAAACTCCGGCCCCTAGAACCCATGATCCGGGCGTGTTTGGAGAACGGATCGAGCGCTCCGCTTTGTTTAAGACACTGAGAAACTTGTCCTCCAAATCAACTTCCTCGACTCGCCCTGCGCGATTTCGGTCCCGACGCTCGAGCAAAGCTTTTCTCGAAATCGCTCAGCCGAGATACGAACACGTTCGAGATTACGAACGCGTTGAGCGAATTTTTCATTCGCGAGAGGGAGGGAGATCACAGGCGCAATTGTTGAAGAAAAACGCACGTATTTCACGGTAAATCGGGCTTTTCTTGCGTTTGAATGCGAGGAGCACTGTGAGATTGTCGGCAACTGGCTCTTCCGCGTATGTAAAAGCTCGTGTCGTATGCGCATCGGCGGAATTTTTTTCTCCTTTCGCGAGCTTATACACGTAAGTGCTTCTCCGTATTTCTCCGAGCTTGAAATGAGATCCGTGTTTTTTTTTTTTTTTTTTTTTTTATCGCTCTCTTCTCTTTCCTCCGCGCGCGTTAATAGATACGATTTATATATATAAAGACGTTATCGATCAGTAAATTCCCATCCAAGACATCTTTCACTTTGTTATTTGCGATAAATAAGTTTTTTAATTATAAGTTTTTAAATTGCGCAAACACGCCGAGTTATATACAAACGATCAAATTTTCTTATAGCCCAAATACAGTATTCTTGTTTTGGAATTTTTTTTTTTTTTTTTAATCTTCTGAACGTGCTGCTGTTACACCTGCGATTTGAAACCAAAATGAAAGGAGCTCCAGTAAATCGAAGTTAAATCCCACCGTATTCCAAGGTAAATCCCACCGTGTTTACGCGGCTCTCTTATTTCTTACCGGTGACGGCGGCGAAGAGGCAAAGAAGCGACGCGGAAAGGGTAGAACGCGCGTTCCGGTATCTCGTGGCACTTGGCATGATGCTTCCGATATGCTCTCGTCGTTTACGCACTCATATACACGCGTTCTTATTCAAGCGATCCGCTTTTATATCAACACTCTCGAGCTCCAGTAAGATCCGCGAAGAAGGAGTCGATCCATTGATCCAAACACTGCACTGTACATTCCTCGATGAATTGGTTCCTTTCCGATTGTTTTAAACGATTGTTTCGCGCGCGGTCAGCGACGGTACGAATGCGTGTCGTCCTCGCGAATTCGGAAACTTAAAAAGAAAAAAGAAAAAATCGGCAATGATCGACGTCGGGTTGCGCGGGTCACAGACCCCCCTGCGAACCCTCGCCGACGATGGCACGTCTAAGGACGACGGTAACGTGAAAGGTTTTCCGGTCGACGTACGAGCGGCTACTGAAGCTCCCGCCGCAAGCACGGCGAGCTTCCAGTGCGTCGACTCCGTCGTGCACCCGAAAGCTCGTTCTCCGACTCGCTCTCGCGCCCGGTCCCGTGTCATTCTTTCTCTCTCGGCCGCGATTCTCTCTCGTTTCGACCCCCGTGGTCCGTCAGCGCGTCTTCCTCGCACTCTGATCGGCCTCTCCCCCTTTCGCTCGGTCTCTCGCTCTCTTTTGCCGCCTCTCTCTCCCACACGGCCATTTTAGCGTCGTCGTCGCGATCAGGCGCGCCAGTGCGGGCTGCGCGCGCGAGGGAGCTTTCGCGTCCTAAAGCTGAACGGACGAGGGGCCGCGGGAAGGGGTGATTGATTGGCGCTGAAACTTCGCGACTGATTGAATCTTTTTTACGTTTCAATATCGATATCCCAGCACGGGATGCACGAAGAAAGAAGAAGACTTTGCGCCGAAGTAGATGTCTTACGCGCGCGCGCTCACACATACACACGCATATGTCGAGCGCGATCTTGCAGTTAAAGATCGCATCGTCATCGCTATCTTTATTCCGCTTTCGCTCGCAATCAACGCCCGGACGAGTCAGTCACACTACCAATTCGACCGCGAAAGACAACCCCGTCGATGGGAATTATCGAGGTTCGGGAATTACCTGAACGGCCCCGAGGAAGTTTGGTACAACAATCCTAATATTATCGTGATATCACGCTATTTAAAAGTCGGACAATTTGGAGAATGAATGGACGGCTCTTCGTCGCGGCGGAAGTTACAATTTAGCTTGATGGATGTGACATTCAGTTAGTTGCGTTCGTGGGAACACGTGGAAACAGAAGAGTAGAGGGACGCACACGTAGAGGTCGTTTAAAAAAAAAAAAAACTAACGCGGTTCAATTAACCGCGAGCGATGCGCTAATTACCGCGACTGTTGGTCGATACTCTCTCGATACATATACCCCCTCCTGGTGATTTTGATCGATTATTGGCGCGCTCGCGTCTATCTCGCTCGGTTCGCGCAGCCGGCCATTATGCACGTTAAATCAAGCAAGATGTAACGACGTTAAAATTGTAACTCTCTTTAGCGCGGCAATTTCTCAGTACGAAGAAATAAAGCGGAAAGTGATTTGCAAGTATCGTTAATAAACGAGATATCGAAACGGGCGATCGCCCGGCCGGGACTCTCTCTCTCTCTTGCTGACACGCTCTATCATTCCGTTTAGCGAACTCATTCTCGGATCTCGCTCGGATGCCACATAATGCGTTTACTTATGCGGCGTTTAAGGGCTTCAAAAAAAGGAACGGCTGCACAAGGGAATTGCCTTGGGCCACTTCGTTTCCACTCTCTCTCTCTCTCTCTCTCTCTCTCTCTCTCTCTCTCTCTCTCTCTCTCTCTCTCTCTCTCTCTCTCTGCCGATTCCGCAAGAAAGCTCGACGACCGCTTAATCTGGTTTGGAATAGATCGGATTCATTGGATGTGTAGCGCTAATTAAAACGAGACGAGCGTATTCCACTTGGGGGACTCTCGCGACTGAACTCTGACGTACAATTCGTTCTACCGCGGCGTGTGCAATTAACTGTAGCTTATTGATCAGGCATGAATGACGAGCCGTGGATAATCACGGGTAGCGTGCGCGTCGTGCAAGAAACGGTCGCTCACGGTAAGAGGAAATCCGGCCAGAAATAAGATACGCGTACCCGGGCCGCAAAAAGCGACACTGCCCCGCGCAACGTAATTAAAAATGTGTCCGCGCCGACGAGAAAAATATATATCACGACCATAGGACGTTGCTGGCTCTGGTTTCACCTCGATAGGCATATCTCCGCTGCCATGTATAAATGCACAGGAATCGATCGTCCGATATCGTCAATAATCCACCGGATATCGGATACTGTTGTCGATCATTAACACATTGTTGACGATACGATCGGCCCGTCAGTCAACATTGCATTTTCGATTTTGCAAGGAACTTTGACGTGTGCGTCGGATGGTGTGACGTTTTATAATCGCGTGCGGAGCTTTACGCGTATGCTTTTTTTTTTTTTATCGCGCGCATGTTCTCTCTCATCGAACTTCCGGCGTATTCGTTCGAGGTTACGTCTCTCGATGAAAATTGATCCCGAACATCGAGAGTTTTTGTCTCCGAGAAACGTTTTATTGTGCCCAAATGAACTTTCCGAGCGACGTCTCCGAAGTTTTCCAAAGAACTCGGCGAGATATCGAACTAGTGATTATAATAATGTGACAAATAGAAAGATAAGGCGACAGAGGAAGAGGGGAGGATCATTATTTCCTCGGATAATGACGAATTTTAACGCCAACGGCAGTTCGTTTTTCTCCTTGCCTCGCAGCTTAATTGGGTCGATATAAATTACCTTGGATGCTCCGAGAAGAATCTGCCGATCATGATTCTTAGCTCGGGAGCATCTGGATATCACGCACAGTTACTTTAATTAAGGATGAATGAGTCGACTGTAGGTAAACCGTTTATTCCAAGTACCGTAGAGAGTGATTGACGCATGCCTCGAAAATTATCGGCGAGGCCTGTTTCCGCTTCATTTCCGCCGCTTCCCCGACACATTAGCGTCTAATTGGACACTCCTCCGCCGTTCTTTAAATTGCACGTTATATCACGTTAGCGCCTCCTTCTCATGACGGAAGCGAAATTACGTTTCGCATAAATAATTTTTTTTCAAATCTCCATTATGCAGATAACAAAAAAAAGAAAACATTACCATTAAAATTCGTGTAACATTTGCCTCGCGTAACGTAAATATTACATTATCTCTCTCGTAAAAACGTTATAACAAAAACGTGGCTAATAAAGTTGCTCCGGATTCGGTTTTTTAAATCACTATTTATTTTATATTTTATATATGAAATTGTTTTTTGTAAATTTTAACGTTTACATTTGTCTGTACAAGCGATGCGCGAAGAGAGAGAGAAAGTCGCTCGTTTTCTCCACACTTGGCAGAGATTTCGCATTCAGTCAATCGCGGTGAATCGCAAAGCGTTAAATATACATCCGCGCGGTAAAGTATGCAGAAGTGTTTTTACGAAAAGACGCTTCCCACATCGGAGGATAAACATCCTACTTGAAACTTTGTACCGCCGCTACCTGCCCGAGAAGATCGGTATTTCCGTAAGGTTTTCCACCTCCGTTCTGCGCCGGTGATGCGCGGAAATCCATCCGCGGCGGAGACGGGGAATAAAAATTTGAATCTCACGGAAGTCGAGGAGCGAGTTAATTTGTCACTCTCCTCTCTCTCGGATCTCCTTCTCGTACACGATTTTTTCTTCTCCTAAGGGTCCCAACGTCTTCCTCATTATCTTCAAAATAAACGACCGTTAACAGAGAGGGACGTTGGTTTAGACCCGAAGAAGTGAGACGAACGCGCGCGGATTGTAATCGTAGAACCGGTACTTCTCTCGCCAGGTATACCGAAGAAACGAGGAAGCGAAACGCGATACCTAAATAAATGCGTTACAAAGGTGTTGATTTTAGAAAGTAACATTTTGCCGCGCGGATGATTATTTCCGAGAACCGCGGATATGTAATAAATTCCGGACTCTTCTGTTTTTTTTTCTTTTGAGCAAAAATTCACCACAAATAAAACACATCGCGCCTCGAAATAATCGATCATGCAAGTTCGATTTTCCAACTTCTAGTTGTAATTCGATGCATTAATTATTCAAACATGATTCTCGCGCGGCGCCGTTCCTCTTCGTGTTCTCTCGCACCGCCAAACTTTTTAATTCGAGAAAATGAACGAGACTGTGTTCCATCAATGTCGCGTAACGGGAATGTTTGCGAGCGAACCTCTCGCCGGAGATGCGCGTTCGTAATAAAAACGCAGCAACCCTGAGACCTGTTTGTAAAACATCCGGTGTGTTGTGCGTGCATCGCAGAGTAGCCAAGGGAAATTTTTCGGCGGTCCCAGATGCGACTGGCCAATCGAACTTTAACATCGTTTGCAAGAGCTTTCTCTCTTTCTCTCTCTCTCTCTCTCTCTCTTTCTCTGTCTCTCTCTTTCTCTTTCTCTCTCTATTCTCTCTTTCTGTCGGTCGTCCGAGCTGGCACGTTCTCACGTTCCATTGCAAAACTGTCGAAACTGTCGAATCGCGGACAAAGGGTGTATAATACAAAAGTTACAAACAGAGAGAGAGAGAGAGAGAGAGAGAGAGAGAGAGAGAGAGAGAGAGAAAAAGAGAAGAACGAGATGGAGAGAGAAAGAGAGGAATGTGGCGCGAGCGCGCAAGCACGCCGCGATATGAGTACCGATGCAAGTTCTTGAAGCGTATAATATTCCACGTGCGAGTTGTCACTTCGTGACCGCATTTCAGTGACTAATGAGCGCTTTCGAAAGCACGTTAGGTACTGTCAGATACACGACTGCAGTGCAATGCCGCGGTCGAGTCTGTGAGAGAGGATTGTGATATACATAGGTTGTACGTATATGCGCCGGGACGCGTGTATATGTGCGCGCGCGCGCGCTCATGATGTTAGTACGTACGTGTGTATGTGCGCGCGCGTGCTGTTGTACATGCAGAGACGGCGGCGAGAGCGAAAACCGGGATTAGGGTGTGGTGAACGAGCCACTTGTCTCGAGTGAAAAGTAACAGAGAGTGCAAAAAGTAGGTCGAAATGATCGATTCATGAATCATTGACAACTACGCGGATATTAAAGCTCCAAGTGCGCGATTCCAAGTTTTGCGATACGAGAGAGAGAGAGAGAGAGAGAGGGAGGGAGGGAGGAAAAGAGAGAGAGAATCATAGATGTGTGAGATACACTTTGCATCCATAATAGTATTATGAAAAAATATTTATTTATCTCTTGTGCAAACAAGTGGTAAAGAATTTGTTGTAGAGTTTGCTTTGCAGGAGTGGATTGGATTATATTCAAAGAACAAGCCACATTTGTACAAAATACAAGAGAGAAACGTTTAATATATATTTACACATGTAAACAATTGTATCTATAAATATACATATAGATACGTTTCCGCTAAGATTGTTGTACAGAGAAAAAGACAATACGGTAGGCTTATAAATGGAGTCAAAATAAGATCTAAAGGATACAGTATTAAAATCATTACAATATTTGGACGCAATCGGTTTCTTGCTCGAAATGCGAGCTGCTATATAATTATTATACCGCAGTGACAAAAAAAAAACGACCATTGGTTGGTTTGTGGTATGCATGAGACACAGCGACACGTTGTTGTACAAAATGTTACTTTGAAACACGTTTGTTCGAGAACAAGATACTTTCCGTAGGTTGATTAAAAAAAGTTATCTTCTTTTAAAATAATATTTTGTATAATATCTTTTAAAATACAAATAGTAAACTCGATATATCAAAGACATGCTAACCAATGATCAGTTCTTCTCGTGTAACAAGTGAAAGAGTTAGTCGTTTTCAACAACTTACGTAAAGGAAAAAGTATTGCGGTGATTATAATTCGCTTACACGCGTATATTAATTAATTATTTAATATGATTCACAAAACGGTGTGTACAAAAATTAAAACTATGGTTTAGATGCTATAAGTGTTTTGATACAGATACATATAGAATAAATATATTAAACAGCGATCAAAGAGCTCCGTAGAAAAAAAAACTAAGCGCAAAATCAGCACTTGCGAAGTAGAAATCTATGTAATAAATCGTACAAAATCAAGCGAGTGCATGTTACGCGTTAGATTGCGACAAACGTAATAAATATATATGATATAATAATTAAAATATACGATTGTCAAAAGTGCTAAAAGTGCTTATACACTTAGCAAATTATCGTGTGTGATTGTATAAAAATATGTGATATTTCACGAGTTCAGATTACAGTATCGCGCGCGCACTGGGTGGAGCTCGTTCGATCAGATACTTATACGTATAATCATCTTGCTATACACGCTGATAGCTTACTTTGTGATAAAAAAAATTTTATGTAAATAGTTTTAATGAGCCAATCATGCATTATTACTTATGATATACAGACACATTATATGTCTGTAAAAATCACTATCACTTCCGATTGGCGCGTACATAATATCCCTATCGTTAATTATGCAAATCATATATAACGCAATTAGTTAGTTATCAATATCATTATTGTGCTTGCGATAATTCGTATATTCTAGTTTCCATCCTGTCAGACTTGTATTAAGACGTATGAATTTCACGTCGGAAGAAGTCCGACGACGAAGTGAATTTACGGCGATGCAACCGCAAGGCTGAAGTGAGATGTTTCCGCAGAATTAATTTTGCACCAAAAAAAAAAAAAACAATAGGTAATTAGTTCCCTCTTGTTAAAAATAAGTATATTAATAAATGAGTAAAGCTACTATTCAAAATATAAAAAAAAATTATTTCTGATAACAACGCAATTAATTCTGCGAATGTGACCTCATCTTTAAATATATTTATTTTGCAATTTACACAGTAATGTTTTCGTCTCTTTATCTCATTGCATTCCAAAAAATATCATTTTCCGTCTATCGAAGTGTAATTGACGTTTTCGTTACAAAAAAGAGAGAGAAAGAAAAAAATAATAAAGACAAATGTTATATTCACCGAGTTAGTATCAAAGCCCACGTAATCGTCCGTAGAACCCGACATATAAATCTCCGCGACAGCGAACCTGATTCATACGGACAATTGACACGCGACTCTGCTTTTACAGTTAGCAAAGAAAGAGCGTACAACCTAGCGAAATCCCTTGAAATACCGGTATAAACTACGATAATCTCTTAAATTTCCTGTTGGATAGACGGCGCGGCGCGACCGGCCGGCGCAGGTACTATTCTAAAGAGGGGGAAATCTTTACAACCTGGGAGTAACAATAAGTGCAGTTTTATGTACAACAGTCCGTTCCTGCCGCTTCTCTGAATTTGTTCGACGCGCGGTGTCCGTGCGCCGTACAAAGGCGCTTCTCGACGTCCCTTACATGGTTTTACAGCCCCGTGTGCGGTCGAACCGACCGATGATTTTGATTATTCTTCCACCGTGAATTCTCTCTCGGCTGTATTGCCGAGTGCAATCGCGTCCTCTTCTCATTTTTTCACGACTCGCGCGGCGGCCACAGTAGACAAAACGCCACGGGATGATCTTCATGCGTGAAATAACAATCGTCTGTCCCGGGATCACTCCTGTCAAACGTGGTCGCCCCAAACCGTCACCGTCTTGGCGCGATCGACAGACGCCAGATACGTGCCGTGCGGATGCCAGGACACGGCAGTCACCGCCGCCCTGCGAACATTCAAGTATAGGAAACACTTTTTAGTAGACATGGGATTCTTATATGAAACAATTACTAAATTCGCATCATTTTTTTAAATATCTATATGAATAATGAAATTCTGCTTCACAATCGCGCGCATATATGCTGTAGAGAAATTAATGTAAATAGTGGTGGTGTAATTTTCAATAATGTTCTTCGAATATTTTGTTCTGATAAATAGTTCATCGAAGTATTCATCAAAGTACCGATACGTTGGAGAAGTTAAGCTTCTAGATGCTTGCGCGTGTATAAAAGCTATCGCGTTATTTCGAAAACTTTGATTGAAGAAAGAGGAAATTAAAATCGATGTGCGCTTAATACAAACGATATCGAGTAGACGAGATAAACGAAAAGGAATTTATCTACCTGGAAACATGAAAGCTTACGCTCCAATAAAGTTATTCGAATAAAAAGGGAAAACATTTCACTTTGACAATTTGCAAAATATATTTTCGTGGTTTAATCAAATTCGTTACTTATATTGATTTATGAAATTATTGCTAAATTTAAACGAATAAAAACGCGGACCAGTTACAAAGTTTTTCCGAAATATGTTGCCACAAGGGAGGCAAATTTGTTGTGGCCATTGACTAACGGTTGCGAAAACCAGCGTATCCACATAGGTCGCGCTCAAATATGTACGTCGCGTATTCTCAAGTCGAAGCAAATTTGCATAATGGACGTCTGACCGGCGCTATTTCACGCAAACGGTAACATTTATCTCGTTTTCATTTTTCTCTCAAAAATATCTTCAAAGATTCTATTTAAATATTTTACTTTTGTAAACTCTCGCCTTGACATTTGTCAAATAATTTTTTTTTTAAATTTTGATCGCAGTTTATAAATATATTTAAGTGCAGAAATATTTATGAAAAAGAGAAATGCTGTTTTCACAGGAAATATTTGTCTTTATGTCTGAGTCGTTGATATAACGGTAAATGTGGCGCGATTGTGACAATTCATTTGCTGCGCGACGCGAACATACGTAAATTGACGCGGTAAATGGAAAGCTTAATTAGCATGACCGAGCGTTATTGACTTCCGGCAACGCGGAGACAGACACGAGATCCGGAGAAAAGAAAACGAAAAAAGCTGTAAGCCGGTGGTCCGATTTACGCGAGCGGATTTGCGTATTCGTAAAACAGGAGAACGCATAGAACAGAGCGCGCTTTAAACAACTACATCCAAAAGCTTTCAGAAGTAGCTTTTTCCATTTTCATCTTCCGACTTCTGTCTGGTGAATCTAATTTCCTTACGGCGTGCCGGAATTATTCCGCCGCCGCCGCCGCCGCCGCCGCCACCGTCGTACGCGCGCGTAAAGGTCTTCCAATTATCTCGCTATCCTATCCGGAAATGCTTCGTACGACAAAAAAAAGTAAACGGGAAAACGCTCGGAAATGTTACGTGTCGCGCGCGACAAACTCTCGACTTTATGCAATTTAATTCCACGCTTTTTTCCCGAAGTGCGCGAAAACGAAACAAAAAATGAGAATTTATCGTGAGATCACAGCGAACGCTAAAACATGTCAAATATAAATACGATTAACGCGGAGGATCGAGACACACGTATGGAGAAAAATCCGCGCTATCGCTTAAATCGTTTCGTTAAAGATTCCATTTGAGCGCGGTGGAACACAGTGCCGCGTAATTTTCTGTCCGAGCGGCTCCGCTCGTGCAGCAAAAGGTCTATAAAACCTGAATTCCCGCGGGTGATTCGCAGGGCTTGGCGAAATCGTAAAAGGGTGTTTCTATGCGAGGACAAACGTGCTGAAAATGGCGCGCTCTTTCATCCTCTGCCCCTCGCGCTCTCTTTCTCTCTCTGGCAATGTTAAGGAATCCTTGACAAACGCGAAGCGAAACCGGTGAATATTTTTTGCGAGGGCGGAGGTCACTTCTGCGCACGGAAGTTTGAATGTGAGTGCTTTCGAGAAGGCACTATAAAACTATGATCGCGTTTTTTTCTTTATGAGCATCCGCGTAAGCGAAAAGGAAAGAACGAGAGTTGGATTGTTAAAACTATACGAGCACGTTTTACGACATGCTTACGACACGTGATTCGTAGTATTTTGTGTTACTCATCTATAAATCATGGTTGAGATGTAGTTTTCGCCGATTAAATATACCTCGCCCCCAGAGGAGGAAAGATTTTCTAAGTTGGTATTTCGTTTTATGTTAACGAATGTTAAAAGGTAGGGGGATTTTAAGCGAAAGCAGCTCGCAAATTGGATTCGCCGGCTGAATCGCGTCATTCGGTGCAGCGCGCGCGCTAAAGGGGGATGATGTACAGCGCAACATGGGCAGGCTCTAAAAAAGGGGCATATCGTTCCGTCACGGTTTGACTGGCGCGTTTACCCTCGCGCGAAGTTTGTTGCCGTCGAGAAGCGGACGTATATACCCGCGTTGAAACAACAACGTTGGAGCAAGAAAAAGGTCCACGAGTGTTTGTCGCGACGACCGCCCGTCGTGCGCGCCGTCGGCGACGTCGTTGTCGTCGTCGTCGTCGTCGGCGGTGGCGGCGGTGGCGGCGGCGGCGGCGGCGTCGTCGCTTAGCGGGAACGATATTTCTAAAAGCAGCGTGCTTCGTATCCGGGATACCTTTGCTAGAAGCGGCAGCTACCTTCGTGGTGTATATTGCGAGCGTGATAAAGGAGACCTATCCGTTCTTGCCGAAGGAGCGTGGAAATAAGCTTTGGCGAACGATGTTTCCACTCTTTCTCCTTCCCGTCGCCCCCTCGGCATCTCTCCCCTGCCATTTCTCGTTTCCGCCCACCCATTTTTTTCATCTAGCCGCAAAGCTAACCCGCGGGAGACGGAGAAAGGAAAGAAGCGAGAGAAAGAGGATAAAAGAGAGAAGGATTTTACAGATAGAAGAGAGAGAGAGAAAGAGAAAAAGAGAGAGGGAGAATGTAAGAGCATGAGAAAGTGGATGGACTGCACGCATGATGGCAAGAGATAGACGGACGAGCCTTTGAAACGTACGCCGCCGCATTTTCGTCCGTCGTTCTTGCAAATGACAGAGTTAACATATAAACGCCGGTAAAGCCTCGGTACTTTGTCGACGGCGTGGGGAGGATATATGCGCGAGAGCAGTAGAGAAGAGAGATCAGAAGGGATAGGAAGAGTGAAAACGTTCCGAGAGAAGAGCCGAAGAGAAAGAGAGAGAGCGAGAGAAAATGGCAGAGAAGTGAAGAGAAATGAGAGATAGAGAGAAAGAGAGAGACGGCTGTGTATTTTAGATTTTAACCCGGAGCGATGGATTATGCGAAGCGTAAGGATACCGAGAGGGAGAAGAAAGGAGGCGGGGAAAATACCACTTAACGAAAGAAAAGCGGCGAAGATAGGAACGCGCACGGCCCTCGCGCGCCGTAAGGAACGGACGCAGCTCGTTTGTTGTCGCGGGTGCGCAAGGGATAATTAAAATAATTATCCTTCATTGTGGATGCATAACGTCGTGTCGGTAGTAATTAGATCGCGGCAACTCACCGATAATGAAATTGGATTCGAGAACTCGTTCTTGCGTGGCGAATTGAGCGCGTTCGTGAAAGCAAACTCCTCGTGACACGCGAAGTGAACAAGAAAAGAGGCGCGAAAAAAGCACCGATGCGCTTTAAATATCGTTCGATATCGCTTTGACAGAGAAAAGAGTGTCACTGTCGCATTAATCAAATAAAAAGTGACGCAATTAATATTACCTTCAATTATTTACAATATCGAAATGTAACATCGAATAATGCGATTCTTTTGTATTATAAAAGTAAATTGTTATCAAAACAATGTTACAAGCATTATACAATTAATTAAATTCTCGCAAAGCTAAGTTAATTAAATATGCGTTTAAACATTATTAGTAAAAGAAAAACAGTATCGTGCCAATATCAAATAAGCCCGTTTGACACTTACGCAACGTACAGAATATAACGCGACACTTGTTAGAATCGATATGGTCGTGAACGTACGATCGTTGGCAGCTTGATAGGTCGATGTACCCTTTGGATAATGTATTCTTTATCACGCCCTTCGCATATACTTCATAATATGTTTATGTAAAATGATGAGTGCCACCTGTTGACACAGCGGCGACGCAGACTCGAAGCGCGAATAAATTCAGCGTGGGAACAACAAAATGGGGATCTTAACGCGCGTAACGCGGAATATAATAATCCGCATGAGAATATATATATATATATATATATATATATATATATATATATATATATATATATATATATATACACAA